>VZTO01000485.1:0-20967 GCA_013400615.1 Syrrhaptes paradoxus | reverse complement strand
GAGAAAAAACTTCTTTACAGTGAGGGTGACAGAGCACTGGAACAGGCTGCCCAGAGAGGCTGTGGAGTCTCCTTCTCTGGAGACATTCAAAGCCCGCCTGGATGCGTTCCTGTGCGATCTGATCTAGGTGTTCCTGCTTCGGCAGGGGGATTGGACTAGATGATCTTTCGAGGTCCCTTCCACTCCCTAACATTCTATGATTCTATTTATTATCTCAAAAATAATTTAATCCACGTTTAAAGTCAGTTATGGTCGTTCTGCTGTCCCATCCCTTATCTTCTTTCCATCTCTAGGAAATGTGACACCCCAGGAAGTAGCTTCTCTTTTATCAGTTCGTTGACACCAAAATAACTGCTTAGCTGCACCAAGAATTTGTGAACAATCCAGATCTGATTTAGCTTTCGGGTGTGACTCTGAAGAGCCTCAGATCTCCTTTGCTCATGCACAGTCACACCCTATACCTAATCTTTTTGCATCTCAAATCTGACACTGGCTATTTTCTTTCAAATTAGGTTAGCTGAGAGAACAGGTGATGGCTGAGACTGGAGTATTTCCTGTTTTCAGCACCATCTGTTCTATTGACCCACAGGGAGGTGGAAGGAATTACCTCTTCATGCTACAGCTCTCCTTCCTTTTGTCACTCTGACCTGGTCCCAATTAATGCATAAGAGCAACGTAGCAACTTCATCAGGGCCTAAGTAAGTTGTTATTAAGATGCTTCTCTGCCCACCCAGGAGTGGACCCGTGACAATGAAGCTAATAATATATAGCACACTTCAATTTGAGACAGCCTTATGGTAAGGACTGGTCAAGTTTTGTTTGGTTGTAGTAGTAGCTCTGCTAAGGAGAAGTCACTAGAGTAGACAGGGAGTGAAGCCGGGATTATCTACAAGTAGAGCTGTAGTCTTGAACTTGTGATTCAAATCTGAAGAGTCTAGAAGAACTACTAATGACCAGAATAAATTCCAGGTCTTGTAAATGTACTTGAGTATTCTTACCCTGGTGTTTACTAAAAGAAGCCTTTGACTAGTGAAGGCAATCGCTGTTTCTTCTGGCAGATAAACATTTCTGTGTAGGCCAGATTTACTAGATGAACAAGAAACAGTTTTTATCACTACGATTTTTTTTATTAGTTGTTTTTACCAAGATTGTTTCACAGTCTTACAATGCATCCTCATAACCTTCCAAATTTTATCTTTGTTGCAGATGGGCCTGGTGTGGTGTGTGCCGTAACAACCTGCAGCTACAATGGGATGTGCTGTTCAGGCAAAAGGAAAACGTGCAGTTGTGGCAACTGTCTAGCAAAAGGCTGCCCGCAGAATGCGGGACCTTGCTTATCTCAACATGCCTGTCTGTATTAAATAGTTCAGGGCAGTTCAGTGAAGGGCTAATTCAGCTTGCTGAACTGACAGAAATGTTTCACTTTTATTTTTTGGGTGGTCTAATTTTTGGTGGTTAATGAAATGAATTCATCAGGTGATGGCCAGAAGTAGTGCAGGGGAAGCAGTAAGAGGAGTGATCTGAGACATGCCAGCTCATCTTCAGTTGCAGTGCAAGCACGCTGCTGGGTAGCGTACATGCCTCTTGGGATCCACTGCCCCCAAACTGAACCAAGAGTCATTGTTGCTTGTATCTTACCCACAGTGACTAGGTGGGTATTAAAAATGCTGCACCTGCTTTGGTGGCAGGAAGTTGTCTCTAGGGCTGGGCATCTTGCTGCATGGGCTGTGCTTTTCCTAGAGGCCTGTAAAACAGTTTTAGCAGCAGCAGTGCTTCTGAAGTGTGTAACTCCACTGGAGTATGGATACAGCAAAAAGGCACTGGCACAATCCTGACTTGGAGTTGGGCTAGGTGTGTTTGCTGCCAATCTACAACAGATGTTCTGCAGCTATGCGCTCACATAGCAGAATACTTAATGTAATCATATAGGTGTTCCGGTGTGTGTGTGTGCATGTAGATATATACATATATAAAAACTAGGTTAGTTAGGATTCATTTGCTCATCACCAATCTTAGCAAAATCTTCAAAACGCCTTACATGGTCTGGAGGTGAAACTATTGATGCTTTAATTTTGATGGCTGTAAATTATAGTAAAAGTTTACTTCTTTGTCTTGTTTTGTGGGTTTTTGAAAATCTTTAGTTTCAAGCTGTTCTATTGTGGGTGGTTTTATTTTATAAATCCCTGTCACTTTTCCCTGCACAGATGAAATAATTCTGTTAACAGCATAAGCATCATAAGAACTCATTGACACAGCATCCACTCTCGTGTAGGGCCCTGCAGTTCTACTGCCATCTCACATGCATACTCCTTCCTTCTTTCATTCCCACAAGCAGGCAGGCAGGTTGACAAGGCTGGCAAACTTCCCATCGCAGGAAATATGCCTGTTCCAAATGCCCAGGGCCTTATGGGGAACCCTGTACCTTATATGGATAATGAAAGTTTAGTCTAGAATTAGCAATGATGGTGGGACAGTTTTCTTGCATCTCTTCAGCTCTAGCACCTCCAGACTGCCCAGATAATGAATCCCGCGGCTAGGAAGGAAAAGCTCTAAGTACGGCACAAAAGATTCAAGCATAAGCATGTTTTCAGCTGTGAATGCATTTACCATTTATTGCTTCAAGAGCATCTTTTTATGTACTTTTGGCATTTGTTTTCCATGTTAAAAGTGGTCAATTCATGGATTTTCCACTAGAGGGAAGTCTTGCATACAGAATATTTTCACAGTAAGGAAAGGCTGAAGTCTTGTTTATTTTCAGGTGTTTCCTGGTTTTGTAGTAAGAGCATAGGAAAATGTCTGACTCTCTTCTTTCAGGCAGTGGAGAGACAGGTCTTTGGTGTTTTGTATGTGCTTAAATGGGTGAATTAGACTTGTATTTGTATAATCTATCTTGCCACAGGCATTGATTTGAGGATCTGAAGTTGAGTACATAGTTGTCTGGGCTTATTTCATACCAGCTGAGAACAGAGACACTGGGGAAGGATATGCGAGCCCACAGATGGTCAGAGTGGTCTTTTAGAAGATGCTGTGTTACATGCAGAATGCATTGGTCAACTCAGTTCCTGCCTTGCTCTCCTTAGGCTGTTTAAGAGGGGCAGAATGCATTGGCCTTGAGGATTAACCTTCATTCTGGTTAATTTATTATGGACTAAATACGCTGTCTGTTCACCACTCAGACTTGACTGCTTAAGCATATTTCAAGTCTAGACAAAGTATTTGAGAATGTGCTGTTAACACTGAAGAGGAGGTTCAGGTTTTCAGAGGTTCCTAGAGGTATTTTAGCTATGCATTAAGGTGGGAGAAGGAAATACATTGCATTTCTAAGACTGATTTCACATGATAAATGGTCAGACTTAAAGCAAACCAGGAAGCAAGGATCAGAGCAGGGTTCTCCTGATCTCTGTGGAGAGTGTCTAGCACAGACCAATCCAAGTTCAAAACAAAGATTTATACAAGTAATAAACTGTTATAAAACCTACCTGTAAACATAAGCCAACTATTCTTGCTTGAGGCCTGGCTCTGTAAATAGTAGTGCAAAAGATATCCAGGGATGCACAAAAGGTGTCAGGCACCAGAGAAGTCTGTTAACTGTCACTGGAGATGTTTAATCAAATTTTAGCTAATCCACACACTTGATTATATTTGAAATGAGTTTAGAGAGTATCTGAAGTTGGAGGGAATTTTATTTCTATTAATAATGTTCCCTGCAGGTCTAAATGTCTTTCTAGAGTCATTCAAACCAGTGGACCAAAGCAGTCAGATTTGCCATGGATACATCTATGACTTTGGGATCCATATGAGAGACCATGATTCATTTGCTCAGGCATTAGAGTGCTAATCCGGGGGTGAGGACGTGTACTAGTGGCTAACTCGGGCATTGCAGAGCATCCAGATGTGGACTGGTATAGAAATGTCAGCAGGTACCCTGCCTGCTGTTATTGTGCTGTTCAGGGCTACGACACTCAGCTGTGTGATTTGTGAATCTTCCAGGGGGTTCTCTGGGGCACAGAGGCAACGAAAACCAAGCAGGTCTGTAGTGATATCAATGGGTGTAAGTCTTCTTTTTGGGAGTGTACAGCTTCCCTGCAGGCTTGCTTTTTCAGTAAGCAGGGAATTCTTCAAAAATTAAAAGGTTGGATAACTGCTGTCAGGGAACCCCTCTATCCAGTTCAAAGCTATGGGCACCTCAGGATGCCAACAATCTAAAAATAGTTATTGCAGTATTGAGTTCTGCAAGGCTGATATGCTTTTTGCATCTGATGTACTACCTAGACTGTGACGTGCTGAAAGATGTAGAGCTGCAGGATTTCTTGGGCTTATATGAGAATTTGTTGCCAAAAACTTTTTGTTTCCTCTCTGCTATACTTCTCTAGCCTCTCTCCCTGCTTCAAGCTTCTGTTCACTTCTGTGAATAGATTGGAATCAATGGCTTAGCAGGAACCTAACCCAGCAAATACAGGTTGGTTATCTCCCAATTATGTGCAGATAGACAGTAAAAAGACAGGAATGTCTAATCAAATATTTGATGAGCAACCTACACGTATTTGAATCAGGCTATGAATATTTTGTTTGTGGCCTTCCATTCATGGAGAGTGCAAGTTCCTCTTCCTCACCTCCAAACATAGGAAGTATGTTTTCCTGGCAGGAACCATGCTCCTCCTGGGTTTGCTCAAACAGAGCCCTGATTAGGGCCATGCATGGTTTTTTTAAACATGTTTCACGGACCATCTCATAATCCTGGCCATCTCTGAAGAGCAGAAGTGGGCACTGGGGAAATGGCAGCAACAAGTAACTGATCAAAAAAAAAAGTTGCCTCTATATGGCAGTTTACTGTTAGACAACTTATCATGGGCATTGGCCATTTTGACAGAAGCCCTTGCCTTCCTGAGGAATGAAGCCTGCAGTGGCTAGTGGCCACACTGGCCTGACCAGGTAGGTGACTGACCATGGCACAAATTTGCTGCAGAGATCCCTTTTTTCTGAAACCATCAGCTACTGGTATCTCCATGGGTCTTCTCTTTCTCTCTGTTGTCTCCTCCTGCTTGCTGAGGGCTTGTAAACTTGCTCTATGTAACAAGAAATTCATGTCTGTGTCAAGTGCTAAGCCTGACAAAATGCTGTGTAAGTATTAAGTTGGTTTGTGTTCCTTGAGGTTTGCTTTAAGAAAGTCTCGTGGCCTGAGTAACCCTGGACACAATGACATAACACGTGTGTTTTCCAACGCCATGGCAGGACCAACCTAGATGTGCACAGCTGGGTTTTTAGGTGTCTGCAGTGGCAAAGCCTGTGTTTTCCAGTAGTACTTTGTGTTAATTTTTTTTTTAACTGTTGTTCTCTTGTGTAAATGCTCTGACTCTAGCTTTGTATGCAAATCCTCTGCTGTAGAAATTAATAAATCAGTGCTGGGCAGTATGGAGTGGGCAATTTTGAAAGCCTGTTATTTATGAAATAAAAGTTGGAAACAGAAAATGAGCATAGGGAAAGAAGTTGCTGTCATAGTTCCTCGCTCTGGCTGGGAGAGTTAGAGCATGGTTTACTTAACTTTCATTTGTGAGGAAAACAGGATGCTGCTATGGTTTGTCACAAAAATTATTCAAGGCTGAGAAAAACTGAAAAAACCCTGGGCTTTTAATAATTATTCTTAAAATGAAATGCAGTTGTCTCAGTGAGAGAAAAGGGAGGGATGCAGTATGTGGTCACTGACTAACACTGATCCTTTTCTTCCCATCTACACAACCCCCTGTGCACTCGTAACAAGAGAGGCTCCAATGGACTAAAGCATGGTTATTTCCCAACCATAAATATGCAAATCCCCATCCCTTAAAGTGGGGTGATTTACTGGCTAACCAAAGCTCAAGGATTACCGCTTTTGTTCCACATTTGTATGGTGACTGACTCAATGGGGTCCCAGTCCGGGATTGGCATTACTGCAACACAAATAAATGAAGAGCTCCACTTCTGTTCTAACATATGCAACCACATGCCTTCAGCAAACAAGTGGTCTTGGCTTCTCCTTTTGCTTCCTACTGCCTTAATGCCAACAGAGAATGGGGAGGAGAGTAAAACGTGATTTTTTTCAGCCTGCTTTGGTAGCTTGCCTCAGTAGGATGGATGGGAATGGCATCCTGCATCCTCTGCCATTCCTGACTTGCCCTATTCTTGTGGCTGTACCGGTCTGAGTTACCTTGAAATTAGTGCAATACAAGAGAAAGACACTTCTAGACCGTGGAAAAAACAAAGGATTGGTTTAGTCACACAAGAGCAAGTAAAACAAACAAAATGGAAATCTACGTAAATTAAAAAACAAACAAACAAAACCAACCCATACGAAACCCAGAGGATACTCAGTGTTCCCAGGAAAATACAGTAAGAGCTCTTCTTGGGCAAGGAACATTTTTCTTTCTGTGGTTTTGGTATCTTTTTGGATAGATATTTTGGCCACAAGTATATTTTGTTATCATTGTCATTATTAATTACTTGAATTTAGAATCTATATTTCTTAGCCAGGGTTAAGGCTCTGGAAACACACAGTCCCAAAACAATGTTGGATGTGAAGTACAAGATGAGTGAGCCAAACAGGCTACCTGTATGTGACTGTGTGAAATACCGTAACAGAAACAGTAAAAAATGTGTAATGTTTAGTTGGAGCAAATAAAAAATATATCTAATCTATATAAAATACATCTGCCTGAAAATTTTACTGCCTTTTATTTTACTTATGGAGGAGATGAATTAGCAGAAAAGACTTACTATTTTAATACACAAGAGCTCCCTTATGTTTCACTTCACAAGACTTAAATTTTTTTTTCAATATGGCTTGTGTGTCACATTTTTCATGAAATACAAGACTCTTAAGTCTTAAATTCCCATTTGTTTCTTGCATGTAATCATCCACTGTTAAGTCAACATTTCTTCTTCTCTTGAAAAAATTACCATTTTTTTTTAAGTAGCACCGTATCCAGCCATCTTAACTCCTCAATTTCTCAAAATTCAGAGCAGAAGCACATGGAAAATAACAACTGTTTCTCATTTGCATTTGAATTGGTACAAGTTTCTTGATGGAGTGGTAGTCATGAAACAGTTTGAAGCAAAACTGGCAGAAAAGTAGAAAATACAGCTTACTGCCATGGATCCTTTGCTTACATTTCTCTTCTTGGCTTTTTGACCACTTCTCTGCTTGTTCTCTGATTGCTCCTTTGCACTGCTGGGGAGAAACTGCCCAACAACATCTGTCTCCTTGCATTAAAATCCTGAAACAGCTTTCAAGCAGTTTTTCAGATAGTTTCTCCTACATCTGAAGCGATCTTGGTCTAAAAAGGAGCTCATGTCTCTCCACTGCCGCTATGGCATTATCTGCTGCCTGTATAATTTATGGGCAGTTCATGCTCTGTGCAGTTGGATTTTGAGGATTTTCTGATGGACATGAACTTTTGCTGTGACTTTTAGTGAACTCAAGATTGAAGGTTCTCCAAAACCTGGCTGTAAAATAGATTATAGCACAATATATCATGTATTGGTTTTAATGGACTCCATTCAGTTTGCTTTGCTGTTTTCAGGATATCACCCATGTTTTGTACTAGCAAAACAAACATGGGCATCATTGCAAAAATCTGGTGAGCGACAAAGAAAAGAAGAAAAGGACTTGTCATGCAGCTTGATGTTAGAAGTGTTTCTGCAAACATTACCAGGAATTAGGTTGTCAGCAGTTGTCTCTTTTGACCTGAACCGCTAAGATTTAGCTGAAGTTACACTATTGTGGAGAAGAAATGGAGGTGGTACCACGAATGTGCAGAGAGTACTTTCCTGAGTACAGAAGAATCGAACAAGCAAAGATCTCCATGTTTTCAGGTCCAAGCCTTTGGTTGGGACCAATATGTCTCCTGTAGAGTTGGAGTACTTTAGGGCTGGTCTTCCAGTTAAGTTTCCTCTGAAAGAGAAGTTGGCTCATGCACAAGAAAAATGCTTAGAAAATGAAACCCCTGAAGGCAGCTGGAGACAATCGCAGATCTGCATCGAAATTACTATTGCCCCAAGTCAGATTGATAAAGCGAACTGTACCTTTCATTAAGTGACACTATTCCTTTAATTTTCTTGCAAAAAGGCACCAAACAGAATCTGATCAAGCTGTTTTGAAACTTCCTTATCTCTTGTTTACTCACTGCCATCCCCCTCCTTACCTGAACTTCTCTCCCTTTCCCAGGCAATGCTCAGCCAAAGTCCCTTGACCCAGAACTTTTAAATGCTTGAGTGGTTTTGCATCTCTCTCTGCTGCAGACAGAAGCTCTCACTAAGCTGTTCCTCCCAGCAATGTCAATATAAGTTACAAATACACCTATCAGTTTCAATTACTTTTAATCCAGCTGCAACAATAGTGATTACATTTAAACTGCCATAAACATGTTTCAAAGTAAATAACTTATTTAGATATATCCATTCAAAACTCCAAGAGCTTCTGCCTCGTGTTACTGCAAGAAGAGAAAACGGCATGGGCTATATTGTGTTTGTGTTTAGGAGTTAATTTGACAAGAAGAAAATTTAGAAGTGTAAGGGGTCAGAGAAAGTGGGTTTAGGTTTTGACAGAATTCAGCAGGAAGATGTATGCTTTGCTCACAAGGCCACAGTCATGGCTGGTCCACGAGTTTGCATCCACTGTACATCAATCAGATTAAGAGAGGCAAATGAAATTGCATCAGTTTGTAGTAAACCCAGGTTCAGGTTTAAGGTCTACAGAAAAGGCTGGGAGAAGAGGAAGGAAAGTCCTGTGAAAGATCTCTGTCAAAAGTGGTTTTTTGTGGGGTTTTTTTGCAGTTTTTCAAAATTAATTATATTTCAGTAAATCACACACTCTTCCCACTGGTGTCATGGATTGAGCTACATGTCACAGGCTTGTATTTAGCCCAGCTGGCAGCAAATGCAGGTTATCACATCTCTGATGGTAGTTAGATAGCCCCCATGAAATGCATGGCTCATCTCAGCCAAGTTTTAATTAGGCAGCTTTCTTCATTACAGAATGAGTTTAGTAATTCACTTGCATAGGCAATTCTACTTGCAGCACGAAGGATAAAATAGACTGGAGTGTTAACCACTGTCTCACCCTTCAAAAGAGCATCCTGAGGGCAGGATTGTGATACTCTGGATGGGGAGACAAGTTAAACCAATGATGTTTGGTCTATTCCTGCTCTGTGGCTCAAGGAGTTGGGTTTCCCTACGTGTCAGTCTGGCTGGCACCTGTGCTTTTTCATCCTCTGGCAGTTTGCATTTTTCTCCTTCACAGCTGTCTAAATTTTGGATTCCTTTGCTTTCCTTCAAATAGAAGTTTGACGGTGATGAGCTTCTGTTTGTCATTCCAGGTTTTAAATTAAGTATTTACTTTAACCACTTGGCACTGTTACTTTTGTAGAGAATTATTATTTTCACAGACTGAAAAATATTAGAAGACTCCTGGAAATTATGTGTTCAAAACTCCAGGCTGCTTCCATGGGCATCAGTCAGTCTGGCTTTCCTTTTGCACCAATACCAGTGAGAAGACAGGATTAGATTTTACAAAACGTCTGTTTTTAGCTGTGGGAACATGGTGCTACTCAACAGGATTGATATTTTGGGGTACTCTTGGTCTTTGAAATGGTGTAAAGAAATGATTGATTAGGCCAGAATTTTTCAGCCATTTCTGACTTGCACACTCCCGCCTTCTGCAGCTCTGCTTTCTGTGTATGTGCATATGGGCTGCATATGTGCTGTGAATTTTAACCTACTTCCAGTAAATTTGCCTTTCTTCTTTTCCCTTGTCTTACATGAATGCCTCAGAAGCTGTTCATGGATCTGCAGGCATCTCTGAGCCATGGTTTGAAAACCACTAGCTTAGTCAAGCTGCAGCACCAATGCCCGTGTAAAACAGTCCTAGGATTCTCTTTGGTGTGGCAACACAAGGTTTCGTGTCTCAAATTACTCTGTGTTTCACGTAGAAAACTCGTACCTTTTGAGCCTCACAACTCGGCTATATCAGAGTATCTGCTAAGGTTTTAAAAGTCTTTCCCAGAAGCATATTTACAGGCAGGATTTGTTGGTTTAAATAGCTACGTGGCTCACAGGTTTGTGAGGTTAAAAATGCAGTAGGAAACCACTGTAAACCAGCTGAGGAGGAACTGGAGCCACTGTGTCGAATGGTCAAGAAGAACATCACTTTAAATACACCTTGGACGGCTGCCTAGAAGAAGGGAGGGATTTAGTAGCTGAGGTTTACGTTACAAGCTGTGCTGGATGTTTCCACTGATAAACAAGAGCAGCCTGATGGGTCAGTCTGAAGTGGTTGAGGGCACTCCGCTTAAAAGTGACTTCTGCGTTTTGCCAGATTTGGGCTGCTCCTGTTGGCATCAGTGGCAAAAATGCATCTAATTCAGCAGGATTAGGTTGGGGGCCTTCAAGAATATTTATGGACATGCATGGCTATCTGGTCTATAACATGCAACCTATAGACATAAAAATCAATCTTTATTTCTTCATATATAAGCTATGGTTTATGCAGAAGATTAAAATTCACCAACTGAATCTTAGCTGCAGTCTGTTAAATCACAGGCTGCTTAGAAGGAGGAACGAGCTGCAGTAGAAAACATGAATATTTACTGAAAGAAATGTTGAATGACTTCCCTATAGAGTAGAAAACATGACCAAGGATTTTTACCCACAGGTTTTCTTAAGGAAAGAAGATTCCCAAACACATGTCTGTAAAGAAGGGAAGTTTATGGAATAATTTCTTTAGCATGCCTAGAAATTATTCTGAAAATGGTAAATTTGAGTATAAAATAATATTTTAAAGAGAAGGACAAGGGAAAACTCTTGTATCACTACAGGGAAGCAGTTCCTCTCTTCCCCTACCCACATCCTGATCTGCTCTCTCCTTTTATTAACTCTGGAGCCCATTCAACTCAATCCAAAAGAAAACTACTCACTTTCGCACTGTTTTTCTGCTGTTCTAATGTGTTGAACTGGCTCAACAGAAGATGAGACAAACCCGCTACAAAAGACATGCAGAAGGTTTAGGCCAGGTGTACAGGGAAGAAGTAGGGCACATCATTCTCCTTTTTGTGGGAGCAAGGTTCCTGAACAACTCAAGCCTTATTGTCTAGCTTCACTCCCCTACATGTGTGCTCTTTCTTTGAGACATGACCTAAGACCTCGTCCTAGACAGCTGTGAGGTTGCTTGACCATCTTTAGGACAAATAAGAGGAAGGATACAGGAGGACTTTTAGCTTTTGGTTATTTTGCCTGTATTTCTCACAGAACAGATTCAAGCCTAATCTAAAACATCTTTTGTCTCTAAGTCATTGACATCTTGTTATACAAACAAGCATGGAACCAAATAACCAGTGCTTGGTGGGGATGTGTGTGGACAGTAGATTGATCAGATGTGCTTGGGCAAAAGAGAATTGATGTCAGCTGCGGGGCCAGGTCTTTGTCTTTTTGGGCTGTGAGTTCTGCCTAGTCACGTACTCGGCAGTTCTCCGTTCTGCCTTGTGCCTATTGTCGTTCATCCTGCTTGTGGTCTTGACGTTGTGCCTTCGTATCTCCTTGTTCTGTACTTCTTAACCTCGCCATGCGTCTGTGTCACTACAGTCTTCAAAAAGGATTGTTTGTAGCCACTTTTATTAGCAGAAAGAGAAACAGAGGAAGACCACAAGAAAGGAGGAAGCCGCAGAATAAATAATGATTGAACTTCACCATGAGAACTTCTTTTGATCTACTGCAAAAATAAATAAATGCCTCCATATCAGTTGGTAAGGAGAGGTGAACAAATCTGTTAAGATACAAATGGTTTATTGTCTAAAATACTGTTTTTCTCATTTTGTATCTTGCAGTAGCAATGACAACATGTCTGAAAATGTTCAGAAGTTTCAGAGAGATTTTTTTCTTCCCTGTCCTTGGCTTTTCTATTTAAATTCTAGATATTCTCATCCACACACAAATATAGTCATAGCTCCTGATGCATATGCATGGAATAGCACCTGATGTCTGTTCTGAGAACTGTGACAGAGTCCTTCCCAATGAGCATCTAACAGAACTGGTATTTCAGCTGCTCAGACAGCTTTTTTTAAAAGAAGCGAGAGACAGCACAAGAGCAAAATTCGGTAGCTATGGCATGTATAAACATCAGGTTAACCTGACTTCAGGACAAGTGCTAATACCTTTCTCTTAAGGATAAGGAAAGCTCTCCACTGGAGAAGGCCCTGACCCGCGCAGCTGGGGCTGCAGCTCCGTGTGCCTGAGCAGCTCCCCATGTCACCCCCGCCACCTGCTCCTCTCCTCAGGTCACCCTCCGCAACGAGCCGTCCCAGCCAGCCCCGTGGCTGCGTTCACAGCTCACTGACGGGCCGAGCTGAGCAATAACCGCAGGCAGGTGCCAGCACCACGCAGGGCGGCGGCGGGGTGGTAATGGGGAAGGGGGTCCCGGCAGTGGCTGAGGCGGAGCCGCAGGCCCACAGCAAGTGTTGAACAACGCCAGGCAAGCTGCTGCCTCTTGGGCCTGCTCTGCGCCCACGCGAGGAGCAGCCATGGCGCTGCGTAAGAACCATCCGGTCGTGGGGGTTTTTGTGATTCCCTCCTCGCAGCTGGCGCTGACGCCCGCAGTACCCTCCGCAAAGCCAGTGCAGACACCCCCTCCTGAACCACAGACAGTCGCGATGAGCAAACCGAAATCAGCCAGGAGACGACACGACCGCGCTGTCGGGGGTGCCGGTGACAGGACGAGGGGCCATACTTCCCACGTGTGGTAGAGGCGATTGGAGGGACTCCCGTTGTCAGAAAACCCCAGGCTCCCACCCGCACCCATGCCGGCTCGCTGGCCGTGCCGCTGCCCCCCTCCCGCCTCGGCGCACCTGCACCGCCCGGACAGCGCCGGGCCGGGCCGGGCCGCGGTGCCACCTCCCCCTCCCGCCTCCTCTGCCTCAGCCTCCCGCCCGGCCGGGCTATAAAAGGCGGCGGCGGCAGGATCGGGCCGCCCATGCTGGCGGAGGGAGGCAAAGGTGGCAGCCGGAGTAGCAGTCGGGCACCACTGCCCGCCGCCGCCATGAAGTCGCCTCAGGCCCCCCGGCCGCCGGGTCAAGGTGGGAGCGGCGGGCTGAGGGGGGCGCGGCAGGACTCTTCCCCTCCGCCGGGATGGGGGGCTCGGGAGGCCGAGGGGGTGTGTGGGGAGGGTGGGCGGCGGGTCTCCCCTCACAGCGCGGGGGTGCGGAGGCGGCCAGCGTCGGGCGAGCCCCTGACACTGCTCCGCCCGGCAGCGCTGGGGGAGGACGGCGGCGGCGGGGGCCTGGCGGAGGCGTTGGGGGAGTTCGACGCGGTGCTGGCGGAGTTCTCCTGCCCCGCCGGCCGGCGCCGCTTCCACTACGGCGAGCACCTGGAGCGCATGAAGCGGCGGAGCTGCGCCAGCGCCAGCGACGGCAGCGGCCTCAGCGACTCGGAGAGTGAGTGTCCGGCGGTCCGTGCCCTGGGCGGGGGGTGTGGGCAAAACGGGTGTTAAACCAGCGCGTCCCCCTGCCTGAGAGAAGCGGGGATCCCCAAACGAGAAACCCGACTTGGTGTACTTCTTGGGGTGGAAGCCGCAGGGGTGCCGAGTCTGGCCCTGCTGGTTTTATGCTCCGGGTGTCCGGCAGCAGCGGAGGGCGGGCAGGAGGGAAGCCCCAGCGAGGTCGCCTCCAGAGCAATAAGATAAGGCTGAAAAACTCGCTGCAGAAAAAGGTCAAGCTGCCTGCCGGCTGCTGGAACACCGGGGCATCCCGGCATCTTAAAAAGAAAAAAAAAATCTGATAGGTTTACAGAGACTGTGCGTTGTGCCTCAGTAGCTGAAGTATGGGCTGAGAGAGGGGGAACTAAAGTGTGCTTTCCAGAAGAGACTGAGACTCATCCAGGTTTCTGGTTTAATGTTGTCAGTGTTTCAGAGGTGATAACTTTAAGGTAACTTTCATCCAGGCATACTGGATGTATAGGAATGGGGCATGCAGAAATAGCACAAGGAGGGTGGGAAACAGATGTTGACTCATGACCTGCTTTGAGCAAGAAAACACAGAACTGGAGCTAAGGTTGGTTTTTTTTTTTGTTTTGGTTTGGGTTTTTTTGTTTTGTTTTTTTTTTCTAGTCAACTTGGAAAGAAGTTTTACCTCTCTTAATTTTTTTTTTGTTTTGGTGTTTTTTGGTTTGTTTTTTTTTTTAACTAGTCAGGAAGAGAAAACATCTTTCCTCTTCCAGACAGTGAGGCTGAAAACTGCTGTGCTCCTTGGGAGCAATAGACTTAAGGGCTACTTCATCAGAAGTAAGTTCTGCTAAAAACAAACTATACCCAGTTTTTAAGTTCCTGAACTGTACAGAGAGTTGTATGAAATTTACCTGTTTTTCAGTTACTTATAACAAAATAGCTCTGTTCGTTTCTGTTGTACATCTTCCTCAGTTCAGCAACTTACCACACAGTCTGTTGATTTAGCACTAAAACATTAACCTTCACAGTGCTTAAGATGTGAGAGCATAGCTTCTCCATGTTATCAGAGCACTTTATTTCATCATCAGTGGTAGGATTAATTTCATTTCATTGATAGGCAACATTTTATCTGCCTTGAAATTAGATACCTTGCCTAGCAATGCCTTTGAGCTTTTTTTTTCTGTAGTCAGTGGAGGTATGTGGATCCAGGCACTACTCTGCTGTTTCTTAATGTAGTGGGTGAATCACTCGTTCCAACTATCTCTTTCCTTCTGAGAGAGGTTTAGAAATGCACAGCCGATTTAGGCTGGACACTAACCTTTCGGATGGCGGCAGGGATGTAAGGTGAGGTCTGCCTTTACTGAGTCAAGTTAATGAAATATGTGAGCTGTGTTGTAGATATAAATATATTATTAACTACAGCAATACAGCCCTAGTATTACTATTTCTTGTGCAGTCTTCAGTATTGTAGTTTATTAATCTCTCAAATACTCTTGCCACAAATGAGACACTTAAATGATAGAGTGAAGATTCTCTATCCAGTGAAATAATCTACCATTGAGATAACAAGAAAAAAAACAGAACAGTATCAAGAACTTTAATCTTCTTGCATGGCTAATGCCATCTGGAGTTGCTTAGCATATCTGCTATGGTTTAGAAAACTTAAATCTTCACAAGTGCTTAAAATTGCTATTTTAGGATGGACAGGAAGGGCCTTTTGAGGAAGATGAAAGTGTTCTCTGACAGAGAAGGAGGCCTGTTGAGAAACAGCATGCTCATGCAAATTGGCAGACTGGATCTTCAGGAAGGAGCTGGAAAATAAAAATTGGTGTCAGAAATCTGCAATGATTTAGGCTGAAGACATTAACAGATAGCAGGATAGACAGGGTTTGATGGATCTCTACAAAGTCCTCAAGGATCTTGTATAAGAAGGTTGTCAGACTCCCAGATACCATCCTCCTTTGGTCATACATCATGTGAAAGGTGGCTCTGGAGAAATCAGAAGTCACTGTCTTCTAGAAACTGGCACATACTGGACCAGTAGGTGCACTGAGGGTGACCTGTTGGCATCCAACAGTGGCAGGTATATGTGGATATGTTTAAGGGAAGAGAAACAGAAAAATCTCTCCTTGTTTCTCAGAACATGACCAGTAAAACTCTTCTTCCTAAAGGCATTGTTCAGTGTGGACAACTTCTTATTTTGAAGTTACTGTAGAGTTGGAGAAGACTTGCAGGTTTATAAAGAGCTCCTTTTATAAAACAGGCTCCAGAGTCTGATGTAATCCAGCTACACTCCCCACATCTATTTTAAGAATAGAATGCTTACGCAGACTCTTTCTGTTCAAACTCAAGGTTTTTCCCCTAGGTTCACGTTTCCTTTGGTCTCTGTCACTAAGTACAAATGTAGTGCTGAATTCATGACTTCTCTTTTCCCATGGTAGCACTGAAGTTAAACATCACTGCAGGATCAAGGAGAAACTGGACTGGAAGACCAAGTTCTGACAACACGAATCTGTAGCAATGTAAAAGAAATTCTGACAATATTGTCTGCAGATAGTTTGAATGATCCTCTTGTTCGTGAAGGCTGTTTATGTCTTTGGAAAATCTTGTTATCTGGTGCCAAGACTATTCCAAGTACGCTCTGTCGTGTATGTACAGAACAGTTCAGATTATTGTATTTTAGTGCTATCTCTTCACGTTCGTTGGTTCATCTAATCTTTCTAACTGATGTGGCTGGAGGTTAGGCATGTGTCTCTCTTGACTGCTTCTGTAATGATAGCTTTTGAGTCTAGGGTGGGACTGTAAGGGGAGGTAACATTTTAAACTGTTGCAACTGTTTGTTGCAGGGCCCCTGAATGAGTCTTAAATTCAACTTAATGAGAAGCAAGTAACCAGTATTGAGTGATCGTACTCGAACAATGCTGTTTTGTAGTAGGACAAGGAAAGTCTTTCCTTTCGTGAGTCTTCTGCCATGAGGATAAGCCCATTTAATTTAACAGAAGTATTTGCAGAAGATTTTTATCAATATAATTAATCCTGCAAATATTGCTTCTGACCTTAAAACCTTGAGGGGCCTTGCTCCAAAAGTACTAATTGAAATTCTTATGTTACATATTTCAGGCTCTTAAGAAAAAAAATAAGAATGTGAAGATGCTGCTGTGGAGAATGGTCATGATAGTACTTGGTTCTCCCACAGCACTGGAACAGGCTGCCCAGAGAGGTTGTGGAGTCTCCTTCTCTGGAGACATTCAAAGCCCGCCTGGGTGCGTTCCTGTGTGATCTGATCTAGGTGTTCCTGCTCCGGCAGGGGGATTGGACTAGATGATCTTTCGAGGTCCTTTCCAATCTCTAACATTGTGATTCTGTGATCTTGTCCTATTATTTGATGAAACGATCTTTGGGCAAGGTCTGTCTTGGCTGTGGTTAAGTACTGTATGTAACGCAATGGACTCTAGACCTTGCAGTAACAGAGGGGCTCACATGTGCAGATGTTCATGATCTTAGTAGTTGGCCCACAGGTAATTACATTACCCACAG
This sequence comes from Syrrhaptes paradoxus, assembly GCA_013400615.1. Lineage (NCBI taxonomy): Eukaryota > Metazoa > Chordata > Aves > Pterocliformes > Pteroclidae > Syrrhaptes > Syrrhaptes paradoxus. The sequence goes on along the minus strand of VZTO01000485.1, from coordinate 3,968 downwards.
CAGCGGATTGGGTCAGTGCTGGAAATCATGATGCAACTGCTGAGTTACTCCAACAGACATTCTTGAGTTGCTGGACTGTGAGTGAGTACCAGTTATGTTTCGATTTGATGTATTCAACTGAATCAAAGTACTTTAGGTTATTAATCATGCTGAAACTTCTAAGTTGAGGAATACCTAATAACTCTTTACTATTTACAACGTATGTTGCTTGTGTTAAAATAGGCTTTGTGTTAGTGAGTGCTGTGCTGGCAAAAGCCACCGGTGTAGATGTGACTATATTTATGAAACCTTAGAGGTATCATTTGTTTGTTGTGTGTTGGAATAAGCTTGCAAAGAAAAGTGCAGGCTTGCCTGTGTAACTTGTATGTCCACTCAGTGCGTTGTGTTAGTACAGTATATGGCAGTGTCAGGATGGTCTTACAAGTTTAGGCTTAGGATAATGAATAGAAAGTTGGACTTTCTGAGAGGTTGTGAAGGGAAGTGCTTTAACATTTCTTTTGCCAAAGCTATTACCAGAAAGAGCTAAGCAATAATCTGTTGTTGTGCTCTCAGAAATGTTTCACAACTCTGGATGTGTTTTCTTGAGGCAGGTTCAGCTTCCAGCCTCTCTGTTAAAAGCACTGCAAAACAAATGCATCTGTTCAGTTCTCACACTCGTACAGCTTGCAATGTATCTTCGTAGTTATTTTTAGGAGTGTGTAAATGCTTGCTGACAAATACCTCCTGGCTTTTAAACACAACAAAAGGCCCTGAGTGCATCTAGAACTCTTAATTTTATAATTTAAAAATCAAGCAGGTGCAGGTTTACTAAGGGGTTGCACAATGCCTGGTGTAGTGCCAGCATTTGTGGCTACATGCCGTGGATGTCTCCATGTGGTTGTGCCAATGCCTCTGCTATCTAGAAGTAAAGCCACTGTTAATACTGCAGCACTCATCCTGAAAAGCCCATTTACATTTGCAGTTGTGCAATATGTGATTGTAGAGAAGGTACAAAAAAAAAGGCAACAGAAATTATTGAAGACCTAAAATAGTTTCCAAATGACTAAATAGACTGTGACTGTTGCCCCACAGGAGAGATGCCTTGGGTGGGGACAAGCTAGTCTTCCAGAAAATCCTGAGTGACATGAGGAAAATGACTGCTACCTCACCCAGGATGAGGAAATCAAATTAAACTAGTGTGTTTCAAAGAAATAAGAAGAACTATTTCTTCTCATGGTGATAGCTAAACTGTAAAATATATTGCCTTAAGATATTGTGGATGTTAAAAGTTTACATACACAAAAAATAACTAGACAAGATCATGACAGGATTGACGGGGCCATCAGGGACTGCTGTAGGCTGATGCTACAATTATCTTAGGAAGCATACTGATCTGTGCATTGCTAGAACTTGGTAGAGTTTGTCTTGGAATTATCAGCATGTGGCTGCACCACTCTTGAACTCTTCTGTGAGCTTCTGCTAGAGTTGCTATGAGAGACAGAATGTGGAATAGGTGAGCCTTTGGTCTTAGCAGCAAATCCCAGTCTTAAATGATGAAGAGGAAAACCTTTTAAGGAGATAGGTCTGTTCTGTGAATTTCTAATGGTCTGTCTCTAACAAGGAGACAATGCAATATTTATAATGAAAAAATAAAGGAAGACTCTCATGGAGAAATAACCTTTTATTAAATCATCTGAGAAATATTTCATTAAGTTACTGATACATCCAAGGGGAAGAAAACACAACATTTTCAGGTGCCTAGGCTTCTCTTTGGTATTTCAATTTAATGGCAAATATGCTTTTTGGTAAGATTTCATATTCTTACCTCTCCAGCGTACCTGTTTCTTTCTTACAGTAGCATTAGTTAAGGACAAGACTGGAGTCAGAAATGCTGCCTCACAGATAGTAAGCGTGGGAGAGTGGGAAGGTGAGCCTTGTACATCGTGAGAAGGCATGCTTGTATGTCTGAATTTCTAGCTTCCTAGATCACTTCCTTTCAACTATGTGATTTTAAATCTTTTAAATCATGAAGCCTAGATATGTTGGTAGTGAAAAGGTATGATTTTTGTGCCAGTGTTGGAACAGATGTTAACTAGGCAAAAAGCCCACAAAATATAAACAACGCAGCCAAGTGTAACTGTGATTATGATGAAAATAAAACACTACCCTTGAGGGCTGCAACATATGTATTGTGAAACAAGCTTTTTGCATCATGAATATTTCTCACTTGATTTTTTTTTTTCTGGTAGTTTTTTTAGAAAGTAGGACATGTTCTGACTAGGAATGAGCTGTGCAGTCTGTTCATTAAATGCTGGACTATTGTTTTGTAATGGATTCATGGTGTGTAGAGACTTAAGTGGAATTTTAAAGCTCATCTCTGAAAACTTTAAGGATGTGATTTATTTTTTTCCCCTAAAACTTTCCCCACTGAAAACTGCAGTAAAAATTTACTGACTCCAGTGCTCTTTGAAATTGTATCCTGAACTATGGTACTAGAAAGAGCATAATATTAAAGAAGTCAGACAGCTGAACTTTTCCATTGTCTGTTTTAAAATGAAAAGTTTGAGGTTTTCCTCCTTCAGTTAATTACTGCCCAGAACCTTTCAACTGCTCATTTCATGGGGACATTCTGTATTTACATGGTATTGCCGTGGTTTTTCTTTGTGGTTTAACCCTGTACTGGAACAGCAAAGGTCAATAGTAACTACAGATTACTTTGCCAAAGTAAAATGCACCCATATTTTTTCCAACCTCCTAATTTTGCAGCTATTGGCTTAGTTTGACTCATGTAAATCAACCCAGTAGCTTCACTCTCAGATTTTAAGGTTGTTTGTGTTTTTTTTTTTTTTTTTAAAAAAAGGCCATTATAGNTGGTAGAGAGCAAGGACTGAAGTGTCCTTTTCCCGGAGCTTTCTGCCCTACAGCCACACTTTACCAAAGCAGATATTTTTGTGCGATGGATATCACAAATATTTTTTTTAACAGCATATTGTTTTCAGCGGTTACAATGACCTTGATGGTAGAGTCAGTGCATTCTTCCTTCCATCATCAGAATTTCTGCTGCTTGATGGAACATGTATGCTACAGCCAGTAGCTAAAGTATGTTTTTGCTTTTTGAGAAAGATAAATGTTGATATTTTCCTGAAAATACTAATATTATACCCCATCAGAAGATAACACTGTTTTGTGAAAACATTTCACCTTTTGAAACTGGAAGAAAAACATTCATATATTTAAAGCAACAGTTCTGTCTTATTTTCTATTTGCCCAGCTGTGAATATTTCCCAGCATAAGGTTTGTGAAAGTCGGTATGAAATAACATTTTCTGGTTTCAATACATTGTGAGGTGGGCAGTCAGTATTTTCAGCTTCTTGTACGAGAAGTATGGAGAGAAAACCACAAAAAGAATCAAAGGTGACCGCTTGCTCAGATGTGTACATGGGTGTAAATAAAAAATTGTGTGAATAGTTTGTGGCAAATTTAAATGGATTATTAAACTTTTTGTAATTCGACTTGCCCTCACAAGCATTCACAAAAAGAACATTTTATTCCAGCTATATATAAGAGCAACCAGAGCTTTGGTTTTGGTGTATGAAAAGGCTTGGTTTGTAATATAAATTCCCAGCATCGCTACATTTGGTGTCTGGATATTAGTAGCATAGACTCCACATTAAAGTACCCTCACTTTTGTAACCTGTAATTGTTCTCTGGATTACTTCATTAGTTCACCTAGCTCTAAAACCTTTAAAATACAAAATAATTTGAAAGCTCTTGTTCTGTTCTTTTCAACTATATTACCTGGACAGTGTTTTATCTTTGATCTGTTCTGTCAGTGTTCCTGTGAGTTGTACACTTGGCTACAGGAGTGTTTGTGTGAGGTGTTCGGAGTTACTTGGCTTTTCTGTGATGGTGGGGGTTTTGTCCTGAACAGCTAGAATTTTACATTCTAAGTTTCCTGGTCTCTAGTGTTTGCATCTTGTCTGAAAAAA
>VZTO01000484.1:0-39631 GCA_013400615.1 Syrrhaptes paradoxus | reverse complement strand
ACTGCTGCCCTGCCTGCACCCTACTGCCTTGCCTGCACACCACCTCCCTGCCTGCACCCTGCCTGTACTCTGCCTGCAAACTGCTGCCCTGCCTGCACCCCGTCATCCTTCTTCCACACTGCTGCCCTGTCTGCACCCTGCCTGCACACCCCTGCCCTGCCTGCACACTGTCATCCTGCCTGCACACTGTCATCCTGCCTGCACCCTGCCTGCACACCCCTGCCCTGCCTGCACACTGTCACCCTGCCTGCACCCTGCCTGCACACTGCCACCCTGCCTGCACCCTGCCTGCACACTGTCACCCTGCCGGTGCACGGCGGCTGCAGGCAGAGGCTCAGCCCCAGCCCGGCGCAGGACGTGGCGGCCGGGCAGCAGAAGGGCTCTGCACCCCGGGGATGTAGAGCTGAGAGGGAAACCTCTGCTGGGCAGCAAAGCTCTGAAGTTTACCAAGTACCTAAAATCAAGCACCCTGCTAAACACACACAATTTCATTCTTTTTCAGCAATTCTGCAGTGCTCAGACACTGCCAGGCCAGCCCAGCACAGAGGCGCGTGGTCCTCGCTGCCTCCGGGGCGTCCTCCTGCCAGGGAGATGCTCTGCTGGAAGGTGACAGGGCTGGCCAGCGTGACGTGGGGACATGCCTGTGTGACCGGCGTGACGTTGAGGACAAGGGCTCCCATGAAAGCTGGCTGGTGACAGGCAGCCTCTTGGACACAAAAGCCACAGGGATTGGACTCGTCTGGGCAAAGGCAGATGGATGGAGGGATGGATGGATGGATGGAGGGATGGATGGATGGATGAATGGAGGGATGGATGGAGGGATAGATGGAGGGATGGATGAATGGATGGAGGGATGGATGGAGGGATGGGTAGATGGGTGGGTGGATGGACGTATGGATGGATGGCTGAGCAAAGCACCAGCCCCAGGACCATGAGAACTGCACCCAGCACTTGTGCAGATAAAAACCTCCATGTTCTTACGGTATTCGGGGACTCAGGAGTTTTCTTTTTTTTCCACATTTTTGGATAAATAAAGAAGATTGTGCTAGAAATCTACTGATATTATCCCAAACAATCCAGAGCACCCTGAAGGCAGCCCAGCCCTCCATGCTGTACCCAAGTGCTCACCAGCAAGGCACAGAGACACAGAAATCTGCATGGCAAGAATAGGTGAGAATTCACACGATGCTACTACCTGGGAGAAGAGAATATTGCAACTAAACACCAGGACCAGGAAACAATGCAGGTGAGGAGCAGACACCCACAGACAGGAGCACCCAGGCTGCTGGGACCAGCCAGCCATCGCTGCCGTGGTCGTTACGACGGCAGAAGCTGAGCTCCAGTCCCTCTTACCCTTGAGGGCTGGAAAAGATGGAAATAGTTCGGATGAGAATAAGCAGCTCTCGCCATGGCTGTGCACGCTGCTCACGGGACGCTGGTTATCGCACCGAGCAGTAAACACCACACTTCTCTTGGGAGGATGGAAAGAAACAGTCCCTTGGAGGTGCTGGGATCAGATATCCCACATCTGCTTATCGATAGCAGAAAGGAGCTGCAGGCTTCAGCCCCTCTGATAGGAATGGGCAGTTCTGGGCATTTCTGCAATGTGCAAAATCCCTTTTTCCTGCTGATGGGAAGAGACATCAAGATAGCAACTGCTCACAGAGCTAGTGAATGCAGCAAAAGGGAAGGAAAAAGGGTTAGAATCATAAATAACAGGGACAGGCTGGCTTAATTGCAATTTCAATGTGATGGCTGATTAGAGGAAAGAATTGGTTCAGATTTGACCTCACATGATTTTTTTCCAGGTAAGTCCTGTTCCCAGCAGGCACCAGGGGCACACCAGCCTTTCCCCGATGCATCTCAGTTGCCTGATGCTCGATGCTCGCACGCACAAGGGACCGCAGAGGCCAGCAGCCAAGTGGCAACAGGGACCCAAAGCAGTTCCCTGTGGGATAAAAACTTGGAGGGGGAGATTGCAGCCATGGTACGCACAAAATCGGTATCTAAGTATTACGGGATCAACGAAGGAATCTAGAGGTGATGGAGTGAATTACACCCGTCTCCCGTGGGAGCACTGATGCCCATGGAGCCCGTGCCAGCCCTTGGGCAGTGGCAGGACAGCTCTGCCCTCACCCCAGCCTTGGCTCGGCACTGCAGACAGAATCCCAGCTAGTTTCAAGGGGCTGAAAACCGCAGGATTTGTCAAACGAACTGTCCTCTCCCTTTTTGCTCCAATTTATTTGCGGCCATGCAGCAGATAAGCTTCTTTTCCCTCCCAGGGGGCAGAAATCGCTGAGCATTTTGTCTGAGGTCTTTGCTCACCACCCAGCAGCTTTAGCAAAGGCTTATCCTCCCCCCCCTACATCATTAACTTCTGCAGCTTCGGCCAACGCAAATCTGAGGGTTATGGAAAACACAGGCAGGGGTGAGAGCCCTCCTTCCCCGGGAAAGCCACCCCGTGGAGGCTCAGCGGCTGGTGTGAGGGCACTGGGAATAAAGCAAGGGAGAAAGAAGACCCAATCCGAGTGGAAAAAATGCAGGACATGGTGCTCAGCCTGGCGCTTGCGGCAATGGGACTCTTCAAACTTGGACATCTCAGCTAAAAAAATAATAAAAGTGGAATGCATAAGCAGAGAGCAGCCCTATTTCTAGCTGCGACTCCTCCCCATGTGCTTGGCCTCCCAGACTCAGAAATTCAAGGCACTTCTTTCCGAGCTATAAAAAGAGCTGGAGCGGGACTGCAATAGCCGGGAAGACAAACAAGAAGGGAGCGCTGAGGCCAAGCGCATCTCACCGGGAGCTGAGCGAAGCCAGGAGATGGTCTTGCTCAACCCGTGTCCTCATCTAATGTCACCTTTGGAGGTGCCCACAAGGAGGGAGGGCAGCGGGGCACGGCAAAAACTCCAGGCTGGGTCCCACCCACCGAAACGTTGGCCGTGCCGTGTCCTGGCTCATCCCACCACCTCTCACCCTCCTGCGCAAGGAGGAGGGCTGAAGGTCCAGCTTCATTCTGTGCTGCGTGTGAGCTCCCCACCCCTCACCCCAGCACAAGCCTGGGTCCCCCCAGCACTGAGATGCTGGGTGTTTGGCGGGGAGGCACAGGAACACCCAGGGACATCTCTGCCAGGTGTCACGGTGAGTGGAGCTGGGGCACAAAGTCTTTCCTGGGACGATGGGAAGGAATGAGTATGGATCACACAAGTTCCAGGTAACAGAATGACACCGTAAAATTCAGCAAACTCATAAATCCCGACATTTGCCCTCTCCAGACAAGCATTTATCTCCACAGAAACAGTCAAACCTTGTTGACTCTGTTGGAACATTTCATTCCCAGCTGTGAAGTGTACAAGACTTTTCTCCCTGGGGAAACACAAGATCTCCACCAGGTCACAGACTGGGAATGGCTCCACCAGAAGCGATGTCTTCTTCAATGGCTTCATCAACTTATCCAGTGCAGAAGTCATCATCTCTTCTGGTGGAGCCATTCCTATTCTACATTGACTTCTTCAACACCAAAGAAGTCAAAGTCTTCTGCTGCCTCCACTTCAGTACTGCCTTAAGACCTTGGAAAATCTTCACACATCACTCATCAGTGGCGTGGGGCTTCTGTTGTGAGCAGTTCTGGGGGCTGTAGAGCTGGGCTGGGTGGCCCACGAGGAGCAACCTGATGATGGCCTGCTTGGTGCATGCAGTAACTGTGGCTCAGGAGGAAAGGGACAACCACGATGCCACAGAGCAGCAAGGGCGAGGGCCAGCACTGGTGGGACCTGCTGCCAAGCCCACTGAGATGCGGAGGTGCTGATCAGTGCCTAGTTCAGTGGATTGCAGAGATTGCATTTCACCCATGCCTGGATGGAGAGTGACAGTGACCTTCACCAGCAGCAGGGTGGGGACACCAGGGCCACCTCTTGCTTCTGCAGAAGATGCAAATTGCTCTTTGCAACCCTACTCAGAGCCTTCCCCTGCCCAGATGCCTGATCCTGGAGGAAGGCTGCCTGGGGGGAGCTGTATCTCAGGACGTGCATCACTAGGTCGGTGAAGTCTGCTGGTGAGGTCTCAGCACTCATGCCATCACCTCTTTTCTGGGGTCTCTCGAGGAGGAGGGACAATTCCCAGGTGTCCCTTATGCCTGGCACAGGCACCTTGCAACCCCGTTTGTGCTTACGAAACCCTTTATTCTTGTTCACTTCCATGTGAACACAATGACTGGAAAATACTATTTTCCAGCCATCATCTGCTAATTAAAATAAAATCTGATGCCACGCACTCTCTAGAGAGCACTGAGCTGCTCGCATGGAATAAAAGAGACAAATGGTAACAATAAACAGCAAGTCTCCAGCCCAGTACTGGAGAGAGAAGCTTCTTCTCCCCAAAGGTCCCTCTGCTTGCTCCAACTTGCCTCTTTTCTGCATGGTAAATATTTAACATGCCCTCCTGGGCAGCACTGCCTCGGCTGCCCGCTCACTCCGCAGCACAGTGGCGCTGGCCGAGGGGTCCCATGCAGGAATGGAGTCACTTGGCAAAGCGGTGAATGTGGTGGAAAGCTGGATGGTGAACGTCAGACCCCAGGAGACCCCCTGGGGAACAGAACCCCAGATGCCAACAGCCTTTGACGCAGCACTTGGGGCAGCAGGACCAAAAACCCACCTGGGAAGGGCACAAGCTGACGCTGTTAAATTGAGATTTATTGTGATCACATCAAGCTGTCTACCAGTCAGGGCAGGCAAAAATAGCATGGGAAATTATGAAAGTCCTGGAACAAAGTAACCACAGCTTCAGCATCTGATCTGCAAGCGTGCTTAGCAGAGGTTGGTTTGCTCAACAGACAAGAAACAAAAGAGTCTTCTCCACTTTCCAGACTCAAAGGATGGCAGGTCTGGGCAACTCAAGCCAACCTCACAACCTGAGTCTCACGACTGAGCCATAAAAAAATCCTGCTAACCTCACTATGAGCTGAATAAAGCTGAAGGAGCTCTGGAGCTACCTGATTTCTCAGTGACACAGCTTTTGCAGCCACTGCACCGATGCTTTTTGTGTTGCTGGGAACAGAGAATGCAATGGTGTCTGCTTGTCCCAGTGCCAAACCGGCACAGCCAGCGGAAGGCACGAAGGGATCAGCAAGTGTGGCCAAGCCCCGCAGGAGGGCACAGCTGATGGACACACCCACCTCAAAGCCTGTGTTGAGGACTGGGACCATTGGTCTGGACTGAAGATGTTGCTGGAAGCCATGGCCAGGGCCAGTCGCAAGGCTAAACCCATCCTTGTGGTACAACACCAACCACAACCACAACCAACCCACAGCACGTGCGCTCCCTTGGCATGAGACTGGGCAAGAAGCATCCCACCAAGGAAGGGACCAAGATTCTGTGGTTACAAAAGGAAGCTCTGTGTGTTAAGCCAGTTTAAAACTGAACAAGGGTGGGGTTAGGCTGGACTCAGGGAAGAAACAGTGTACCATGAGGGTGGTGGGGCAGTGGCCCAGGGTGCCCAGAGAAGCTGTGGATGCCCCATCCCTGGAGGGGTTCAAGGCCAGGCTGGATGAGGCTTTGGGCAACCTGGGCTAGTGGGAGGTGTCCCTGCCCATGGCAGGGGGTGGCACTGGATGACCTTTAAGGTCCCTTCCAACCCAAACCATTCAGTGAGTCCAGGATAAAATATTCCATGTCTCTATGTGCCTCGTCACTCTTTGCATGTAGACCAGGGACCGCAATTAGCCCGGAGCAGCACACAATGTTTAATTAGTCCAGTCGTGGGCTGGGACTCACACATCCGGGCTAAAATCCTGGCTGCACTGCTGGTTTCTGCTGTCACCCGGGGAACAGTCTGTCCCCAGGAAGTTTTCTTATTTGGTGACTGTGCAAAATAAATTACCCAAGCCGTGGCAGAGTTAAGGGCCAGAATCAGGCCCTTCCTCCAGCCCTCGTGCTGCTGTGTGACCACCTGCAAAGCCTCTTCTCCTTCCTGCACCTGGGTGCCCCTGGGCTTGCTTGCTGGGTGCTGATTATATGTTTTTAAAACAGAATTATCAATATTCTTAATTAAAAAAATACATTTTTTATATTTTTTTTTTTTAAAGTATCAGCTTTGCATCAGAACAAACCTTGCAAAGTTGTGGCAATTTCTGGCTCTAACCACTGCCCTGTTTTTGCTCTGAGGTACGAATAAATCCAGTTTTCCAGCTCAGAAATACACGTGACTGAGGAGCTGGGTGTCTGTCATGCTCAGGATCTCCGCAAAGGCTGGGGCAGCCGTTTTAGCCCACCAGACACAACAGTGAATGAGTTACAGAGCCGGAGGCGGGCGATGGGATGAGCACGGGTGGGACATTTGGATATCACGGCTCACGCCTCGGTGGCCGTGTGCCAGACGGTGTTNGCTCCAGAGCTGGGACCGGTGCTGGTGGAGGGCACCACACTCAGTCTGGAATCCTTTGATGGAGAATTTGGTAAAATTAATCCACCTGGCTGCCTGCTTTTCCCCAGCTTTGCAGAAGGACGGAGGTAAATGGGCTGAATTTCAGGGGGCAAGAGCACAGGACACCCTTGGCAGGGAGCCCTCCCCGAACTGCAGAGCCACTGAATCACAACCACCCAGCTCACGACGTTCATGCTGATCCGTATTTGAAAGATCAGATTTTAAAGAGCCTCTTGAAACCATCAGAGCAGCATGTGCTGAACGAGGGCAAATGGTTTGTGGGGCAGCAACACGCCCCAGCCCTTGGCATCCCTGCCTTCCTGCTCAGCCCCCGGTGTGACCTGCGGCAAGGTCCCCCTTTGTCACATAGTGGTCCAAAAACATCATGTCCCCCTCTGGAGTAGCCCCCTGCACTTGGTGGCAGATGTCCCCCACTTCCAGAACCAAACCTATTTATCCTCCTGAGGCTTCTGGAGTCCATCACCACATTAAAAAAACTCAGTTATTTCTAGATATATTTTTAAAAAATCCCAACCCCTTCCATTCCAGATTGCACTGAAGAGAAAAGCAGCCCCTAATCCGGTAAAAGACAATTTATTTTCTTTCCCTGGGGATGGAAATAAGTTCCTAAAAGGGACTCTCTGAAAGGAGATGAGATGACTCATTTCTCCACTGCTGAAGCTGTATTCAATCCCAAGCACCTCTAATTCCCATTAAAAGACAGGAGACCCAAAAGCATGGGTGTTCACACAGCACAAAGCACAAGGGCTCATTTTCCTGGAGATAAAAGAGTCGTGAATTAATCCCCTGTATCACCTACTCCCCCAGGATGGGCTCAGCTGCCTTCAGCCCTCGCTCCCCGCAGCCAGGAGCTATTTTTTCCTGTTCTTGCTAGTGTCAATATGTTTCTTTAAATATCTTTTCAGAGAGGCTATATATATAGCCCCGCTCTGGTGCTTTGAAAGGAGCCTCATTTCCTGTGTAAGAACTGAAGTTCTTGGCAAAGCTGCCGGTGGCTGCAGCATCCGAACCACAAAAATTGTTTTTTTCAGTAGTGAAATGGTATTTCCTCCGCCTCTCTGAGTCGTACCGACCCGGGTCTGGTCTGAAACCAACAGGGCTGCTGTGGATGGGAGATACAGTGCCGTTTTCCTAATTACACAAATGATGGGGGAAAGGGATTAGTTGTGTTAACGGCAGCGGCTGGGCTGCAACAGAGCCCGAAGGTGGCACAGCCCTTGGGGACTGTGCGGAGCTGCTCACAACCTGCATTTGGCTGCGAAAAATTCTGGTTTCCACATCAAAAGGATTTACTAACCAACACTGGGGGAGGGAAAAAAAAAGAAAAGCCCATCTCATTTGACATCCCTTTGTGCCTGATACATTATCTCCTTCTTCCATGTGGTCTCTGCACGCCTGGGTTTCGAGAGGGCTCCCCCGGCAGCAGAGCAGGGAAATAAAACCAGCCATGGGCAACGTGAGCGGTTCATGTTGCTCTCTGCTGTTTGGTGGCTTTCTCAGAAAAAAACACATTCAGAGAAGATAAAGTGCAAGATTTTTAGATTTTCTGGAGGAATTTTAAAGAAGTATCTTCTCCCAACACTCACCGCTATCAGGAGGGATCACCCTTGGGATCAGTCCCCAGTGGACAAGTGCAGAGGGACACGGATGGGCACGGGACCTCAGCGCAAGGCTGCACCACCTCTCCTGGCACCAAGCCCCAGCAGACATGAGCTCTGGGGACAAGTACAAAACTTCTGTCCCCCTTCACAACCCCAGGCACCATCTCCACCAGCACTGTATGGATGTCACTTCCCTCGTCTTTGCTTTCTGAGCACATTTGCCCCTCTCCAGTGTTTGTTTTCCTGCAAGAGAGAAGGGGCCGGTGCAGGAGCAGCTGAGCAGAATCACGCTGGGTCAGGAAGGAGACGTTCCCACACCTTCCTGGGGCAGCCGGTGCGTGAGGATGCTGTGTACCACCTCCGCGAGGCTGCAATTCCACCTGCACCGATGCCGAGCAGCACCCGGCCTCACCGGTCACCTCCCTGCTAGGAATCCAGGGAAATGCCCCATGGTGGTCCAAAACACAGCCTCACATTTCACCCTGGTGCACATCCTCCATGCCCTGTGTTCTTCCGACTCTGTTTTTGTCATCGAGATCTTGATTCATCCAAGCCCTGAACACTCACCAAGCCAGCCGAGCGAGGCGGTGCGGAACAGGATTCGCTCCTCAGCACCATCGTGGCACAATGTCGTCCACTGAGGACCACTGTGGTGAAAAGGGGAGCGAGACCCAAGGAGGGAAGATCCCAACACACCAACCTAAATGAGGAGGTCTTCAGACCTTCCCTGGAGAGCTCCGACAGCAGGACACGCTCCTCAATGCAACCAGGAGAACTTGCAGGGGATTAGTCAGACTCTGATACCACGTAAAATGCAAACATTTATCTCAATTTACGGCTGAGTTTTAATTTCTGGTGGTTTTTCTCCTCCCTTGGTGACCTTTGCTCTGTCCAAAGATTTATTCTACTGAGGTTGAGCCAACGAGCAACGGTGAATCACAGCAAGTGAAACACCCACAAAAGAGTGACAGTCACCAGTCCCCTCCATGGCAGTGATGGAGCCCAAATGGCCGTGCATCTGCGGGACAGCAGAACTGCAGGATTTCATGTCCCTGTTGTTCAACTTCTCATGAAAACCATCAGCATTGATGGCAGAAGAAAAGAGGAGTCCTTGGGCCTGTGTCCAAACCAGACGGCCCGATCTCCACGGCTCTCACTGACCAGCTCTTGCCCAGCAGGCAGCAAGGACACAGGCAGCAGGGACATCGTGTTTCAGCATGTCTTCAGGTTTCTCGCATTTGCATCGCCAGGAAAACCGAGACACCTGGCCAACCGTGGGAGAAGAAAAGATGCCACTGGGAAATTTATTCCCATTTGTCCCCAAGCCAACAGATGGATGGTGTCAGGGCAGAGCCATTGTGCAATGTGATGACCACCATGAAAGCATCCTGCCACCAGCTTCCCACCACCATGCGAGTGTCCCACTACCAGAATGTCCCACCACCATGACAGTGTCCAACCACCAGAATGTCCCACCACGACGAGAACTTCCAACAACTAACAGTGTCCCACCACCAGACCTTCCCACCACCAGGATGTCCCACCACCATGACACTGTCCAGCCACTAGAACATCCCACCACCACCAGAGCTTCCAACCACCACGAGAGTGTCCCATCACCAACAGTCTCCCACCACCAGACCTTCCCACCACCAGACCGTCCCACCGCCAGAGGGTAGGGTACTCTCATTTTTCCAAGCTGAGTCTCAGACCACATAAACTGTGTGGTGTCAAAGCCAAGCAGGTGTTGCCTGGGCTCACCAAAGGCCTGTTTTGACACACTTTCCGCCTGTTTGGGCTCTTTTAGCCCAGAATAGTCTTTGTGGTGAGTGTGCTGCTGTCGTGAGCCAGGCAGGTTTGGAGGCAAGGAAGGAATAAGCCTGTACATGCAGAAACACGGGTAAAATCTTAATTTAAAAGCTATTTAACAGATGAAACTTTTCTTAAGAAAAGTCACTTTAAAGAAAAAAAAAAAAACAACCCAAAACCCCACAAAGTTTCTATTAAAAAACCCCAGAAAGAAGAAGTTTGACAAAAACTGTGGATGACCAATGTGTGGAAGATCTGAGGGGTGCCTGGCAGGTTCCTTAAACTGGAGAGAGAGAGAATTATGCAAAAAAAAAGGAGGGGAGGGAAAAAAAAGGGAGTAAGAAAGGAAATTGCACAGAGCTGAACACACTGAAGAATAAAAAGCCAGGCAGGGACTGAGCTCCTAAAAACACATGCTGCGTCATTTGTCTACAAGTCAGACAAGGAAAATTAAATCCAGCTAGTACGGATGTGGGAGGCGGGCGAGGGCTTGTGGTGCCGCCGGCGTGGTGCTGCTCCTCCAGCCGAGCCCGCTGCCCTCGCCAGCTCTGCCCTTCGCGGGGAGCAGCGGCTCTCGGGGAGCACATGGCAGCTCCAGGGATCCCACGGGGTCGTTTGCTGACACACGGGACCAGGCAGGCAATTGGATGCGTGAGACAGTCCCAGTTGCACCTCTAGTGCAATAAATAATTGATTTTTGAGGTAACTTGAGCAAGGAAGGTAAGAAGACTCCTTGTGCATGATCTTGCATCCAAGCTTAATTTCTGATGTTTCTCCTTCTGCAAAAAACCCCGCTCAGAGCTGATCCTTGGTCTTTATTTTCATTACCGAGCCATCACCCACGTGCTGTTCCCACTCTGGTCTCACCCAGGTCCTGCTTCCTCCCAGAGCAGCCGATCCCACTCGTCACCACCTCTGCCCCGCTCCTGCCTCAGTTTCCCTTCCCCTCCCACCGCAAGTCAGGATGGTGCCACTTCGCCTTTGCTCTCCATCCCTCCACAGAACAGGGGCGAGCTGTCCCCAGCTCCTCCTGCTGCCGTCACATCCCTCTCCACCCTCCCCGTGGCTTGTCCAAGCATCTCCCCAGCCGCTTCCAAGCACGCCCCGTCCCCAAATCACCATCTTCTCTCCCAAAGCACCCGCACACCGCTGCCGCTCCCCCAGTTCTGCCACCACTGGGCATCGACCCGTCACCTGGAACTCAGGTGAAGGGCAGAAAGGCCCCATCCAGATACTTGGGATGCTGCTGGGGAGCCAACTGTGCCCAATTTCCAACACGTTGGTGCCTCTTGCCAAGAGCCACCTGCAGTGGCAGTCCCTGTCCCTGCCCCCTGCCCACGCCCGCTGTCCCCAGCCAGCACAGGAGTTCTCAGGGGGTAACACCCAAGGGGGCGACTGACCCCCTTGCCATGGAGCCACAGATGGCCCCTCCGGTCGATGGGGACAGAGCCTCTCGTGGCCTGAGAGCGGCTCCGAGGACAGGCCGCAAGATGGAGCCAGGGCAGCGAGGGCACGGCCTGGGCATGACGCCTGGCTCCAGCTGGGCTCGGAGCAGAACCCTGCCAGCAACCCAAGGCCATGGCTGAGCCCCTCACTCCCTGCCCCAGCTGGGACAGCCGCCGGCCAGGCCGAGCACCTGCTCCTGGGCCCAGCCCGCCAGCCCCCCGCTGACACCCCACGGGGGAAGGCTGAGCCCCAGCCCTGGGGGCCAGGGCGGCCCCACCCCCTGCGCTCCTGGGCGGGGCTTTCACGTGTGGGCGGAGCCACCCTAGCCCCGCCCACTGCAGCCAACCTAGCCCACCTGGGCCGGCCCTACCCACCCAGGCAAGCTCCGCCCACCCCGGGCAAGCTCCGCCCACTTGTGCCAACACCAGCCCACCGGCCAATTGGAGCTAGCCCAGCCCACCCGGCACAGCCCCGCCCTCTCGGGCTCACCTGCGCTGCCCCGCCCACTCGAGTAAGCCCCGCCCACTGGGTTTAGCCCCGCCCACACTGCCCAGCCCCGCCCGGTTAAATCAACTCCAGGCACCTGGCGGGCTCCGCTCCCCGGCCGGCCCCGCTCCCCCGGGTCCCCTCGGGCATCACCCGCCGCCGGTCCCGCCCCGCGGCCCCGCCCCGCACCTGGGCACGCTCGAAGCTCTCCCGCTCCGCCTCCAGGCCGCCGCCGCCCGCCCGCCGGCTCAGCACCTTGGGCAGCGGGTTGGACACCTGCTTCATGGAGCTGCTCACGCGGTCCATGGCCCCGCCGCGCCCGCCGCCGCTCCGGCCCCACCACGCCGCGCCCTCGCCACAGCTCCGCTCGGTGCCGCCGCTGGTCGGGCCCCACTCCATTGGCCCGCCCACCTGCCACTCACATGTAGGCACGCCCCACCTGCACGGCCTCCGCCCGGCGGCTCCACCTGCCGTCCCGCCTCTTCTCTCTCATTGGCCACCCCCACTGCCACTCGGGAGGAGCCCCCGAGAGGGCCGGCCCCGAGCAGGCTAAGGGAGGCCAGCTCACGTGACTGCCGCCAAGCTCACTGGTCCGGCTGGACGCCACTCAAAGCCAGCTCCCGCCCCCCCGCGAGATTCCAGCCCTGTGTCCCGCCTTTAGGGACCGCCCTCTTAGCACCGCCCACCTCAGCCCTGTGGTCACGCCTCCTTCCCATCGCCCTCTGATGATTGGCCTCCACGCCTGCCGCTCACACCCCGCTGCCCCTCCCCGCGCCTCACCCGTGCGCGGCGTGGCGCCTCCTGGCGGGGATGGGGGGGCCGGGGCCAGCGCGGGCCAGGCCACGGCCGGGAAAGGGCCCTGCAGGGCCTGCCCCAGCCCCGGGACTCAGCGACCCCCCCGGGGCTTGGGGGACCCTGTCCGCAAGGTCTCAGAGCTGTGGCCAGAGCCGGGCCGGGTGGGCAGGCCTGGGGGTCTTACAGGCCCGGGTGTGCGGCCTGCGAGGCTCCCGCCGCGCGGAGGCCCTGCACCGGATCCCGGCCCGGCCCCACAGCGGGATGCGGCATCCGCTCCCCCCCCAGCTTTGCCCAAAGTATAAACAGGCCACGAGGGAGCACGGAGGCTCTGCCAGCTCCTCACAGGGGTCTTCTGCGCATCGTCTCCCTCCCCTCGTGTCTGGCACGGGCTCAGGTCAGCCCCCGTCAGCCCCAGAGCGCTGTGGGGTGTCTGGGCTGAGCTGCGTTTGTCAGCGCTCGCTCAGCGTACGGGATGGATTCGGGCTTCACAGCCCTGCTTGGGCCAGGGGGAAGGGGAGAGAGGTCATCCCTGGGGGGTGTCAGCGTGGGCAGGGTGACTGCAGCCTGCAGGAAGGTTGTGTGTGCCTGTGCCTTTTGTGTCACCCGAGGTGGGGATGGGGAGCTCTGGAGAGCTGTGTGCTCGGGCAGGAGGCGGCTGCAGGCACAGCTGGCAGAGCAGAGCAAGGAGGATGGGTCATTTCTGTGGCAGGATCGGCAGAGGGGCAAAAAATGGTTACAGATGTCTGAAAAACAAGGAAAGAGAAGTGGGAGAAGGTTTTCGCTTCCCCTGCACAGCTGACAGATTGGTGACTGAGATGCTCTTTTGCATAACGTGATCCAGGCTTGTGTCTCTGGTCCCTTCACTCACCAGAGACTTGTGCTGGGGACTGATCTTTGCATTCTCTCAACCCAGCAAATTGCCTCCTGTGGTTTTGACCAGGAATCCCATCCTTCTCTGGAGGTAAATTTCCCACTGGCACCTTTACTAGAACTTGAACATTTCTGCAAAATTTGGACAAATCAACATTTTTGCAAAGAGACTGGAAACTCTCTAAGGCTGCTCCCCATTTAATCCCCGATGATGGCAAAGGGGCCTGTGCTGCGGTCATGCCAGCTGAGTGCCTGAATCCTTAAAAGCAGGTCATACAAAACCAGTGTCTTTGCTTCAGGTGGGGAGTAGCTGTGCAAAACCATCCTGTCTGCCGCTCTCGGGGTGATGGGGCAATCTGGGAACAACTCTTTAGGATGTGGGTTGTCAGGAGCTCTTGTGCAAGCAATTCTCCCTGCATAACTCGCTTTTGTGGCTTATTTTTCAGCTGAAACAATTGCCACACAGCCACCCTCCTGTAGCTGCCCAGTGGGGTGTGTGAACAAGCTGTTTGCATGACAGACCTGACCTGTCTCTGTGCCTTGGATATCAGATTCACAGTTGATGGGAAATGGCCTCCACTGTGCGGGAAGGCCACCTCCTCCCACCCCAATTTGTCTCGACTCCCTGTCTGCCTTCTCTCTAATGTATTTTCCGGAAACCTGCCTCCTTCCTTGGGTCTGGTCCCAGAGGAGATTTAATGGGTTTAATTCAGCCACTATTGCAGCGAGGTGATTAATAATTGAAGAAATGAAGTCATTGCTGAATAGAGATGGAGGAAAGAAAGAAGAGAGGAGGGCATTTGACGAAGGACAGTGAGGTCCTTGTGATCTGCCTGCTTCTCCACCTGGCTAAAAGCATCCTGCTGCTGTGTGACCTCTCCAGCGTACAGGCCTGGATCTGGGAGGGCTGCACCTCTTCCCCAAGGTGAGGGGCCACGAGGCTGAGACTTGTGTTAGCTCCCTCTGAAGAGCAGAGTCACAGCCTCTCCTTCTGCGGCCCATTCTGGGACCTGGGCTGGGACTGGGAGACACCTCCTGCCTGGGCAGGAGCAGAGGAGGGTGGCTGGATGTGGCCAGAACAGGCTGTTTCTACCGGCTGCCCCTGCCTCTGCCAAGGCAGGGACTGTAACAGGATGGAGCCGGGATCCAGCCCACGGACAGTGGGTCAGACCACCCTGGGCTGGCCCAGTTTGTGCAGTGGTTCTGCTGGACCGTGCTTTGGGGCTCTGGCCCAGGCTTGGCTGCTCTGCAGGGATCTGGGGGACTCCCTTCTGGTGGGACCATGCACTTTGTTTTTAGGCTGCCCTGCAGGGATTTGGGGGGCAGCTTTCCAGTGGGAGAGGGTGCCTTGTTTTCAGGCAGGATGAGAGATGCTCTAGGAGAGAGGAAGGCACGGGGCTGTTCCTGCGTGGGGGCCATTCCTCTGCCTCAGGTTCCCTGAGGAGATGATGGGGGCTAGAAGTGAGCAGGCAGAGGGAAGGCAGGTTGGGCACTGCTCCTCTTGCCCAGCAGGTCTTTTTTGGAAGCCGTGGCTGGGTTTCATCTGCTCAGATGCTCTGTCTTCTTCTTGCTCCTGTGCAAGAGGCTGGACTGCAGCCTGGAGGCAAAGGGTGATGGGAGAGCCTGTCATGGGGGTGTCTGGCCCGTGCAGGGACAGATAGTTTCATCCCCACCCACGCCGGAGCAGTTGCTTTCACATTTCTGGGGCAGGAGGCCTTGGGCTTGGGCTGTGGACCATGGTCATCTTCCTTGCTTTCAGCAGCTACCTGGGATGTCTGCACCTGAGTGTCTTCTGCAGGGAGCAGATCATGGGTCTGGTGTCTGCTGGGACAGGTGGAGGATGGCGTGTCCCCTCTCTTCTTCCCTTCGGGCAGCCACAGCTCAGCAGCGTGTGGCACCCATCCAGCGCTGGCTCAGGGGAGACCGGAGCTGGTCCTTCCTTGCAGGGCTCTAGGGCAGCCTCTCCATACTGCTCGCATGCTCTGCAGCTCCTGCCCATAGCAGCCCTAAAAGGGGGCTGCTCCCCTCTGCCAGTACATTGCTTCTTAGCTTGGTCTCAACCCAAAAGACCTGCAAGCAAAGGGGAAGAAGAAGTGTCAGGAGAGAGGCCAGAAGGGACTGCAGGGGCTGTGGGTCCTGACCGGGGCTGAGGGAAGCTCTTTTCCTGGGCACTGGGAGCTGGAGGCTCCCTTTCCAACCTCTCTCCCTGGCCAGAGCTGGGAGAGTCCCAGGGTGCTGCTGCAACACTCCTCACCCTCCCGTGGCCTGGCGCAGGCTCAGGGAGAGCACAGATCCCCCTTGTTTCAGCAAGAAAATAGAGGCACAGAGAGCAGCACAGTCCTTCCTCTGTTATCCAGCTGGCTGTGCCGGAGCGGGCGGGTGCAGGGATCTGAGCAAGGGTTCTGCTCTCTTCCTGAGCTCCCAAATGGACCCCCTTTGGCTGCCCTTTTAGACACCCCAAGGCACAATCTTCTGAACCCACCTGAGCAGACGAGCTGTCCCTGGAGGGCACGCGGGGGAGGGCAGTGGCTGTGACAAGCCTTCCATGTATATGATCCTGCACCCCCAAATACAACCCCTGTTTGCTCAGACTGTGGGACAAAAACATCTTGGGAGCCAAAGTGCCCACCTGGTGCAGGGAGAGGGCAGGGTCTCAGGTGCTGGGTAGTGGTCCAGATCCTGGAGGAGGGTCCCTGGTAGAACAAAGAGCAGTGCACCAGGAGGAGCCCACATCTGCTTGGGTTTTGATCTTTTGATCCCATTTTTTGGATGCTTTGCGGCCCCAAGATGCTGCTGATGGTGGCTTGGTGGTCATTGGTGGCTTGTGCTGTCAAAGAGCCCCTGGGCTGCTGTGTGCTCTGGGCAAAGGGAAGGGACAGTCCTGGTGCACAAGGACCAGCTCCCACCTGGGAGAGCAGCCAAGGCAGAGAAGCTGCTTGAAAGGGGTCAGGGAGAGGGTTTGGAGAGGACTGCCTCGCTAAGAGCATTAGGGCTCTGCAGGGCCTTCACCTCTGTTCTGGGCGAGGTCTCTTGCTTTCCCAGGTTTTACAAGAAGGGATGGGACCCCAAAACATCACCAGGTGTGTTCTTTGCACTAAAGCCTCAGAAACTGCCTTTGCTTGGCCAAGAATTCAAAAGCAAAGCTGAGCATGGTTTCCAGCTAAATCTACGGGAGAGGACCTGAACCCAACCTGGGGCTGGGTTGCTGAAGAGGTGGGAAAAGGTGAGAAACTTGCTCCAGCTTGGGGCCTGGAGGCGGGAAGGGTTTGGCATCTGCTGAAGTGTTTGCCCATTGCACGGGCTGCAGGTCCAGCTGGAGCACTGAACGGAGCCTGACACACAACCGCCTCGCACAGGCTGCTTGTGCCAGGAGCAGACGGTGGGAAAGGCTGGTCTCTCCCAAGGCAGGACGTGGCAAGCTGGCTTTGCTTCTGCGTTGTGAGACAGCCTTTGGCTGCCAGAATGTGATCAGTGCGGAAAAGTTTTCTGTGTATGACTTGGGGTGCGCAGCGGTGTGTGTAGGACCCTTGTGCTGCAGAAGAGCAGGGGTAGTGAGTGAGGCAGGGGCTGCAGGAAGACACGGCTGTAGATCTGGAGAGCCAGAGTCTATCTTCCCTTTATGATATGGGCATAACCCAACATTCACCAGTGCTCTTGTGGAGCATTGTCTTTCTTTTCTAGATTCCTGAAATCTGACTTGCAGACGTCACGGGTACCTCCAGCTGCAGACAACAGGAGGCAGACTTTGCAAGGACAAAGTCCGGTGTAATGCCAAGTGCTCAGCAACATCAGGTCCTGGGTGCCTCAAAGCTGGTGCCCAAATGGTTTTGCTCTTGGTTTCTCTGAACCTTTGCTGCCGTAGCTAAAACAGTCACACAGCGCTATAGCTGCTGGGCAAACCCTGCTCAGCTCCAGGCAGGCTGGTCCTAGGTGCTGAGGGCATCTTCAGGGAAACAAGGGCACTTACATGTGGCTGTAATTTGGCAAAGGCATCCTGCATCTGTCCTTGGAGGTACCACCAAATTTCTGTGAGGGCTGCATCCTGACACAGCCGCTGGCCACCTCCTGCTCTCCAGGCTCTTGGTCCAAAAGTGAGGCTTTTCTAGGCACCCCAGATTTCTCTGGGAAAATTGCACGAACTGCAGCAATGTGTTTCTGCCTTGCTGTGTGCTTAGAGACAGTTGGTGTCTTTCTGCTGACATTTACCAAAAATACTCATCTGGAGGCATATCGTGATATATAAATTTCAGTCCAGGGATTTCAATGCAGTTTCAGAAGCTACAGTGTAGAGGTTACAGTCCTGTGGGACCGGCTGTCCTGGGCAATCCAATATGAACAGTCTCAGAGGATGTGGACTAAGGGTCCATCTAGCTCAATGTTAATGTCTCGAGATGTGGCCACAGCAGGTCCCTTGAAGAGAAAGGCAAATATTTGTGCTGCCTCCCTTGAGTGCACTCCCAGCCTCTAACCATTCTCATTTTACAAATCTTCTTGAGCTTACCACTTTGAAATCCAAGCCCTGGCTCAGACCCGTGGAAATGTCCTTGTGTTCACCATGTCCCTTGGCAAGGAGCTCCTCATATGAAGATTCTCTTCCTTCTGTTCATTTTGAACCTGGCTCTTCCCAGCTTCATTTGATGGTCCATGGTTCTTGCTCTGGGAGAAACAGTGAATAATTGCTATTTGTCCCTCTTTGTACAAGTCTCGTCATTTCAGAGACTTCAATTCCCATGCTGGAAAGTCTCTGTCCCTCTGGAAAACACCTCATCTGAGATCTTGCTTGTCTTTCTTAGAGCTGCAGCACCCTGCAATCACTGCCTTCCCCCAGTCGTTCTGTTTCCAGCTGATTTGCTCCCAGTTGAAAGCAGAGTTTCCCACGTTAGTGACCGGGTGGCTCCCTTGGGCACTGTGATAATGCGATCCCCCAGACGTGACTCCAACCTGAGAGTGGGTGTGCTGGAGCAGGCTGCCTTCAGGGCTAAGAAAAGACTTCCTCCTGCATCCCGAATCTGTCTGGTGATGGATCCAAGGATGCCATGTGTGGTTTCTATCGAAAGCTGAAACACACCATAAGGCAGAGGTTTCGCAGGCTCCATAAATAGCTACTATTTAGGATGTGTGATATGGAGGAGGTTTCATAAATGAAAATATTTAGAGATTTGCATTATTTGTCTTGGCAGGAAGGAGCAGCCAAGACTGAAATATGAAATCTCCCTTCAAGGAAGGAGCAGAGTTGAGGAAAACAGTGAACAGGGGAAATAACAGAGGTGTCAAAACCTCCAAGAATTCCTTTTGCAATGAATGGAAGCAGGAAACACGGCCTCATATGTCTGAAAGGAGAGAGAATTCATTGAAAATATCTAGGCACATTTATATTCCTGATAGAAAATACTGATTTTTCAGAATGAATCTTGACATTTTCGTCAAACCCATATTTGAATATTGCAAGAACATCCAGAACATTCAGCTAAAAGCAGCTCCAAGCTGGACTGTGTTGGTGTGAGCTGCATCAGCGAGGATGTCTCCAGCTCATTCCCCAGCCTGTTCTCCTCCTCTTAGTTTTATTCTAGTCCCTGTGTGGAGATGTGTAACAGGAACATTAAGACTGGTCAGAACAGGGAACGTGTGCCAATGCTGGGTCTGAAAGCACCAGTAGAAAGAGCAGGAGCAGAGCTACCAGAGTGGTAGATGCTGGTGCCACCTAGGTTATCAGGTCATCAGTGCATTGTCATCATCTCGTCTCATCTCCATCTGATCTCAAGCTCATCTCTCCGTGTGGTTTCCCATCTGCCACTCGGTCAGATCTGTCTCCAAGCCTGTTTCTAGCACCCCCAGCCTCACACTGCCGTCTGTTGTCTCAGACAGGGGTGTCAGTCTTGGTCTGTTATCTTGGGCATATCAAGACATGTCTCTTGTCTCAGGCAGCATGTCTGTCACTCATGCATAGCCAGCCCCATGGGGACAGGGGTGTGTGAGGGGTCTGCATGGTCCAGGTGGCTCCTGCCGGTACCCCCTGCTCAGGAGCCCAGCTTCACCTACACCTTCCCCAGCATCTCTGAGCAGCTACTGGGGGAAAAGCGTGCCAAGAGCTTCTGGAGGTGGGGAGGCTGGGGTGCAGGGTGAGGGGAGTTGCTTGTGGCCAGGCTGGCGGTGCAGCATGGCTGAACTGGGCATTGGGACAGAGGGAGGCTGCTATGTCTCTGCCTCAGACATACTGGGAGCACGGATGGACACACGTCGCAGGAAGAGCTGGAGCAGGGGGGCGGAGGCAGTGCAGAGGTGCTGTGGATTTGGGATCGTGGCTCAGCACACACCTTCCTTCCAGGCTGGCCCTGCTGCTGCCCCTGTTAACATCTTGTGCCAGGCTGCAGCCTGCCTGGCCCCTTCTGGCAGCTCCCTGGGACAGCTGCTCTCATCAGGCTCCCTGATATTAACCTAGATACTTCAGGCAAGATGTACAACACCTGCCCGCTCAAGGGATGGACCAGCAGCAGGCTGACATCTTCCCAGCCCAGCTCTGTGCAGGGCAGGAGGGAGTGGATCCAGCCCAGGACATTGGTGGTGGGACCTCATGCCCCTGGAGGTGCAAGGCTTTATACTGGCGTCTGAATAGGCACAGGACAAGGGGGATTGTAGAACAGGCAGGCTCCCAGGTGGATCCCGAGATCCTTGGCTGTTCAGAGCGGGGTACCATGAGTCATTCTCTGCCAGAGGCGGGTAAAGCCGTGATTCACTCTCACTCTGGGTGTTTAATCCCTTGGCATGATCTAGGATGGCAGCAATCCCATCCATGGGGAAAGAGAGATGCAAACAAGTGAAAGGATGTGCCAAGGCCTTCACTGCTGCCAAGGCAAAGTGGGGGACTGAGCTACGATGGCTGCTGAGGAACCGCGGGTTGCAGGCAGAATGGGGGCTGCCTTCTCTCTGGGTGATGGGAGATGCCTGTCCCTGCTAAAGTAGCGTCTTTCCAAAAGCCCCACTGGCTGCACGTGCCCTGGGGTCCCAGGGCTCCGTGGGCAGACCCTCCCTGGCTGCCTGCTCACCAGGCTTGTCCAGGCTCCCCGCCTCTGCAACAGCAAGGCACCCACACGTGCTCTCACCCTGGCTCAGTTTTGCTCATGCTTAATGACACAGTGTTTCAGTGAAACAACAGGCTCTGTGTGAAACGAATCGTGCAATGCCACCTAGCCTACACTTTCTAAGAAGTCTGGCTCACTTTTTCAAAGAGTTCGGTCTGCTGAGATGTGCTGATGGTGTGCATCGTGCTCTGGAGCACTTGGGAGCCCCAGGCCTGGGATCAGCTCTCTTTCAGCTGGTCCCGGGGATCTCCTCGTTTCCTTTTTAGTTCCTCTTCTGGCTTCCTACAAGGCCACCACTTTGGGCAGTGGTTTCTTTTTTTCGCAATCACGCTCCTCCATAGAGGAGCTAGATCCCT
The DNA here is from genome assembly GCA_013400615.1 of Syrrhaptes paradoxus. Classification (NCBI taxonomy): domain Eukaryota; kingdom Metazoa; phylum Chordata; class Aves; order Pterocliformes; family Pteroclidae; genus Syrrhaptes; species Syrrhaptes paradoxus. The sequence goes on along the minus strand of VZTO01000484.1, from coordinate 18,751 downwards.
TTCTTCACTGGACCATCATGAAAGGCAGCCTGCTCGTGTGGCTTTCACACTGTGACTGTGGTTGTCCAGTATCTGGGCACATTCATTAGCACCATGAACACCTTGCTCTTTCTCTGCTTTCATCCACAAACCTTTGCCTGGAAGTCAGCAGAGCCCTTCTGTAGGGTTGTAGAATTTCCAGGAGGAGTTTCTCTGCCACCACAGTGCCACCATTTCTGTCCCAAATAACATGAGCCAGACCAGCAAATCTCTTCTGTCTGTGTCAGTGGCTGTTGGGACAATGACAAAGCAATGTCAGGAGGCTGTCGGTTCTACACTGCTGGGACCAAATAATAATTTAAGCCAACTCCGTTGTGCCAACATGGTCCTGAGCTTCTAAAGCTCTTTGTAAGCATTAATGGCCAATTCTCATGTCCGTGGATAACACAGTGCTACTTTAACTGTCGCTAGTATTTGTGAAGCTGCAACGCAGCAACAAAACCAGTTTCCTAGTGACTCACTGCAAGCGATGGTCAAGGACAGAAGAGGAGCTGGGGTGGCACCACACTCTACCCTCTGCTCCGCACGCTGACATACTGATGGCCTTCTGGGTCCCGTGGAGAAAGGGCCCATCTCCTTGGGGCTGTGCTGTGAGCAGGACAGGGTACGGATGCTGTGTGCCTCGCCGACCCGCTGGGTGAGCAGCTGGGATGACTGCCTGACTCACGGACACCCACGGAGACTCCTGTATCTCCACGCAGCTGCTGTGGGAGAAGTGAGTTGTCCCCAGTTTGTTCAGATATTCTAGGAAACATGTGCCTGGTAGCCACGGTTATTCTCCATCCATTGCCATCGTGTGACTTCTAGGCAAGAGGTCCATCTGCTGATCTTCTGAATTGTGACTTCTAGGTTCTCAACAGAATCCTTTGATCAGAGGAAACGAAAAGTGAGGTCATGTCCTGTTCTCTATCATTTCATGGTCTCATACCATTATATAATATGCCACATTAGGGCACTACTCTCATCGGGGCTCCGGGCACTTCCCTCCGCAGGGCTGTGCGGCACCCTTGACACAGCACTTTTCCATTGTGTCATGTTGTGTAGCAATGTTTCCGGTATGTTTCCCTCCTACTTGCTGTCTCCCTCTATAAAGCGGGCTAAACCCAGGGATCCCGCGTCAGGCACGACAAAGAGCACTCTGCAGCAGTCTGGTCTGATTCCTACAACTTATCTCCACCCAACAGGAGCATGAAGACCTCCACAGCTGCCCTTGCTGTGCTTTTTGTGGCTGTCCTCTGCTACCAGGTCTCCTCTTTTCCATGTGAGTCCAAGCTTTCCTGTCCCAGGAGCTCTCTCCTCTTTCTTTCTGCCGTATAGGGTCTAGTAATGGTTGGCAGCTCTTCTGAGCATCTGCTGCAGGAAAGGAGAGGCATGTCTTGCTGCTCCTTGGCTTCCTGAGGGAAGGGTGGCTGTGGTGGGAGCCCGTGGTGGGAGCGGCACCTCCGCCAGCAGGGACCTTCTCTTCCTCTAACCCTGCTTCTCCCCACTGGCACTTTTCCTGGTCTGATTTAATCATAAACCTTAACTTCTCTTCCAGTTGGTGTTAACATTTCTGGCCGTTGCTGCGTCCAATACATCACCAAAGCAATTCCCTCGAGCCGCGTGATCATGTATGAGCATGCCAGCAGCCACTGCTTCCAGCCAGCCGTGATGTGAGTAGATCTCCTGCCCGAATCCTGGGGGCTCCTGCTCCTCTAGAGCGTGGCAGCGCCAGGAAACCTCACGTCACACCCTATCCTGGAAGGGAAAACACCAGGCTGGGCTATCCCGTGTTGGCAGAACAGCCTGGAAACATCTCAGAGGCCAATCCCACATCCCGGGCAGACAGTTTCTGGATGCTCCCTATTAGATTTGAGCCAAAAGAGCTTCTGCTGCTTATCCCTCTCATCCCTAGATAGTGGGACCCAGGCAGGATGGTATTCTCTCCTCTCCTCTCCTCTCCTCTCCTCTCCTCTCCTCTCCAGCTCCTTTAACTGGATTTCCTTCTGCAGATTTACCACAGTCACGGGCAGGATGGTCTGTGGCAAACCTGATGATAAGTGGGTCCAGGACATTGTGAATCGCCAAAAGGACAAGGAAGGCAGTGGATGAGCAACACCCTGCTCCCTCCAAGCGTTGGCTCTGCAAGGACCTGCTCCCATGGGCACCTCTGGGACACGTCCCTGTTTTCTTATTGCCTGTGAATTTGGCAGACTATTTATTATAGTGTTTATCACTTTTATTTAAGTTTATGCAAAGGCAATTGTAATTTATTTGGTATTTTCAGTGAAACTTTTCATTATAATTTGAACTGGTTGTGTTGAAGTTATTTTTGTATAATAAAAAGGATCAAAACCTGCAGTTTCTCTCACTGGCTCTCGGGATGCTTTATGGAGGCTGTGCTGGGCAGTGGCAGCTGGGAGGGGGTCAATGTGACACTAGAGGGGTCTGTGGCACAGCAGGGTGGCTTGTGGTTGCCCCCAGCCCCTCCGTGTTGCTCGGTGGAGCACGGCTCATCCTGCCCACCGCCGGGAGGGCTCTGGGCAGCTGCCTGAGACCCCTGCCCCTTGCCGGCCAGCCTGTGAGCCCTGCCGCGGGCGATACCCCAGCTGGTGGCTCTCTGCAGTATGTGGGTGTCACAGGGGACATTTCAGCATGAGTGGGGTGTGTGGGAAGGCGCGGGGGTCACCAAGCTCAGCCAGCACCTTCAGGTGGGTGGGCAGCGCCGGGGGTCCTGCTGCAGCCACCGGCTGCTCGGCTCAGCAAACAGCGGGGACAGCCCCGTCCCTTCTGCCATCCCAGCACCCGGGGTTATCTACGGGCAGGGATTATTTCTGGTGCTTCCTAATATGTCCCTCTCTCCCGGCAGGGTTTTTCTTTCACTTCTGGAGGAAGCCCCAGCCTCTCGGGCTGGCTGCAACTGTCCCGGCCAACGCCACGCTCCTCCCCCCGCCGGCACGGAGACTCCCACGGCCCATGTCTCCTCCAGGCTCTTGTGCTGCTGCCTCCCGGTGAGACTATCGCGGCCACGCCTGCCCACCAGCCTGCCTCTGCTGCTTCACCTGGGGGACAAGGTGCGGGACGCGGCCGTGGGGCCGCCATGGCGCTGGCGGGTGCCCTGGAGCGGCTGCAGGAGGAGGCCATCTGCCCCATCTGCCTGGAGTACATGAGCGAGCCCGTCAGCGTCGACTGCGGGCACAACTTCTGCCGCGGCTGCATCGCCAAGCACTGCCAGGACAAGGGGCTCTGGGCCGACGGGCCCTTCTCCTGCCCGCAGTGCCGGGCCTCCTGCCACCGCAGCGGCTTCCGACCCAACAGGCAGCTGGCCAACATCGTGGAGAGTATCCGGCAGCTGGGGCTGCGGGGCGGCCCGGGGACGGAGCTGGGCCCGGGGACCCCGCTCTGCGCCCAGCACGACGAGCGCCTCAAGCTCTTCTGCGAGGAGGACGAGGAGGCCATCTGCGTGGTGTGCCGGGAGTCGCTGCAGCACCGCTCGCACACCGTCTACCCCATCGAGGAGGCTGCGCAGGTCTATAAGGTAGAGGAGCGGGGGTCCCCGTCCTGCCCAACGCACCCTGAGTGCACTGGCGCTGGGGGTCAGCCAGGACCCCACCGTCCCCCTCCCAACAGCCCCAGAGGCTCTGCTGGGAAAGCAGAGGAGAGGGTGGCAGAGGCGGTGGCATCCACCCAGCTGCTCCCATTGCCGTGACGAGGCTGGACCCGCTGGCTCCCAAACTGTGGGGGCACCCAGGCTCCCCCCCTGCCCGTCTGGGTGCATGAGGCAGCCCGGCTCCCTGCCCCTCTGTGACCCCCCGGAGAAGGGCCCCTATTCTGTGGGGGGGGTGGAGGTGGGAGGTGCAGGTGGGTCCTGCCATGGGGACATTTCACCTCGGTGGGGGGGTGCACCCACACCCCATGTCCCAGTGATGCTCCAGCAGCGCCCTGCCAGCCGATCCACACCCTGGCATTATGGGGAGCGTCACTTTGTTCTCCAAAACATTAACAGTGAGAAAAGATGGAGAAAACCCAAGGAGCCTAGAGAGGGTTAACGCTGTGAGCGGAGTGAAGCGCACAGCTGCTGGGTTCGGGTGCCAGGGCTGGCACTGCCTGGCACGGGGTCACGGTCCCTGTCCCCTGGCTGCCTGCTGCCACCCGCCTTCCCAGGGCAGAGGGGGCCCGGCCGAGCTGCAGAGTTTGGCAGGTGCTGCTGCAGCAAGCTGAGCCTGTTTCTTCTCTTTTCAGATCAAACTCCAGAAATCTCTGGAGCACCTTTCAAAGGAAGTGGAGGACGTGAAGAAGTATGAGTCAGCGGAAAGGATGAAAACCCAGGAGTGCAAGGCAGGTGCCTGGCTTAATTCTCAAAGAATGAGCTTCAGAGATATCAGCAATTATGGTCTTGTCTGGGGCCGTGAGTTTGGCATCGTCCTCAGGATGGGGTGTGTCCCCACGTCCTGCTGTTGTGTGGAGGACTGGTGCTGGAAACCAGGCTCCCTGACTGTGCATGGCTCTGTAAAAAAAAATTTAATGTTTGCAAAGAAATTCTTTGCAAAGAGCAGCACGTCAGCTCCACTGAAACCATGAGGGCTTGTGTGCCGGTTAAACAAGTAGACACTGGATGTTTTTTATTTGTCTATCATTTTACAACACGTTTGAGTTACAAGCCTGGCGCAAGCCATACGATGAGCTCTGCTTCATGGCAATAGGAACTAAAAATGTTTCAATTGAAAAAAAGAAAAGCTGAATTAGTGCACCTCTGCCTGGCTCCAGGCAGTCCTGGGGAGATATGACGCAAGCAAAACAGCTTCAGCTCACGTCCCTCCGGGAAGGAAGCTGGAAAGTAAAAGTAATTGCAGAAGAGGAAACGAAACTGCTGGACGGGAGTTATCCAGCTGCGAGCTAGAGTTGATGATTAATCGGCTTTGGCAGGGAAAACAGGTTTCTCCCAACTCCCCCAGTTGTGTGCTCAGCTCCTCTACCTGCCTGCTGCATCCTGACCAAGTGGGTGGTGGGTTTCTGGGGTGCCCCCGCATGCATGCTGCCCCCCTCGGGGCTGGGATGGGGCTGGGGATGGAGGCTGTGAAAGAGCTGTGTCAGTGCCCCCCACCCGCCTGAGTCAGGGCTCCAGGGCCACAGCTCAGCTGCCTCTGGCTTCCTCCCGGCCCACGGGCTGGTCACGCTTTTTTGGTAAAAAGGAAAAGATGTCCCTTGTGAGTGGTGGGGGAAGCGGCTGTGACTGTCCTGGCTTATCAAGCCTCTGTGACTCAGGTCTAAGAAATCATGTGCTTGGAGAGAAAAGTAAATGCAATTCTGTTTCCTTTTGATCATGGTTCTAGCTAACTGCCGTGTGTTTTCCTGATGCTTCATGTTTCGAGCTAAGTGCCAACTTTTAGGGCTCGGGCAAAAAAATCCTAATGCACTGGCAGACCCTGCCTGTTGCTGGCTGTGGTGAGAGCTCTGGGGGAGTTGTCCCTGGCTCCCCCTTTCCATCCCTCCCCAGCCCCAGGGCTTTTTCCACCTCTTTCCCTTTGCTGCGGGTTTTCCCAGCGTTTCCCCTGGATGCCGGAGCAGCGAGCTAGCCTGGATCTAGCTGGGGGGGTGAGTTGTACCACATCTAATAAAAAACCTGCCCCAACACCTGATGGCATCTCCTTGCAGCCCCCCAGCTTCCCCCCCCACCCTGTCCATGAGACATTCTGAGGTCCATGTGAGCAGAAATGCCCCAGGCGAAGTTCTGCTGCTGGTAAACAGAGGATGTGAGTGGGAACTCCAGGTGAAAGCAGACCAGTTACCCTCAGGCTGTTTTCTCAAATAAAGGCACTTACCAAAAAATGTGGTGGTTTCCCAGGAGCTGGTTCTGGGCACCGATGTCAGAGCACTCATCTCCCTCTCGGCTGCCTGGCTAATGTTGTCTCTCTTCACCCCATGTATCTTCTTATCGCAAGGAGACGGTGAAGAAAAAGCGGGAGAGGATTGTGAGCGAGTTCGGGAAGCTGCATCGGCTGCTGGCTGACGAGGAGAAGCTGCTGCTCCAGAAGCTGGAGGAGGAGGAGAAGCGGATTCTGCTGATGATCAATGAAAATCTGACCAGGCTGGTGGATCAGAAGTCCTTGCTGGAAGAGCTGATCCTGGAGATAAAGGAGAAGACGCAGCAGCCGGCCAACGGGCTGCTCAAGGTCAGGCTATGGCACCAGCATCACCGACTCAGCCCCGATGCCTTTGCTGTCTGGGCATGTGGCCGGGGCCAGGCTCCAGAGCCTCGCACCCAGAACGTTTTTTTTCTTCTCCCTCTAGGACATGAGAAGCATCATGAGCAGGTAGGTACCCGTGCTCATTCCTCCTACCATCCTGGCTGCCTCCAGGTGAGATGTTCCTGCCAGCCACCCCATCCTCCCTGCCCGGAGTCTGGTTTGGTCCTGCCTGAGGCTGACAAAGGGACTGAGACCAGTGGGGGCTGGCATCCTCTCCCTCTCAGGACCCCAGAGCCAAGGTCTTGCCTGGCCTTGTGGTGTGTGAGCTGCATCCCTTCCTAAGGGACACGCTGCTGGGCTGGCTCTGCTCCTTCCTCCCCAGGGACTGGCACTCCTGCTCCCTGCATCGGTTAGCTCTCGTCCCATCGGGCTTGCCGATAAGCCAGCGAGTATTCCTAGTGCTCCTCACAGCCGAAGAGCTCATGGGATGGGGTGCATCTGTGCAGCCAACATTAACCCACCCCCAGTAGGAGACCAGTCGTGCTGTGGGCTCTGGATACAGCCCACAGGCATCACTCTCCTTTCAGGTGTCAGGGGCTGAAGTTCCAGTCCCCCAAGGCTGTGTCTGTGACCCTGAAGGAAGACTACAGCATCCCTGAGCGCTGCCTGGGCATGAGGGACATGCTGAAGAAGTTCAAAGGTAAGGTGGGGGCTGCTTTAGGGCCAGCTCCTGGCACATTTGGGCTCTGGGACCCCCCACCATACTCGGGCATGGGGAGGTTTTTGCAACAAGCTTTGTCCAGCTGCTCCCAGTTTGTGTGCTGATGAGTCCAGGCTGGTTTCTTCGTGGGGAAACCTTCCTCCTTCTGGTCTTGGATGGGTTGTGAGGTGACAAAATGATGGGTGCAGACAGATACATGTGGGAGGTGGGAAGAGCTGTCAGAGCCCAGCATCTGGGTTGCAGACACCCGCTTGTGTCCATACCTGCAGACCCCTGAAGCCCTGTCTGTCCTTCTGCCCTTCTCTCGCTCCAGTGGATGTGACTCTGGACCCCGAGACGGCACACCCTGATCTCACCCTGTCTGAGGACCGCAAGAGCGTGCGGCGTGGGGGCAAGAAGCTGCTTCTGTTGCTCTTTGACAACCCCAAGAGATTTAGCACCGCTCCAGTGGTGCTGGGGAGTCAGGTCTTCTACTCAGGCCGCTGCTACTGGGAGGTGCAGGTGGGAGACAAGCCTGAGTGGGGCTTGGGGCTGTGCCGGGAGTCTGCCAGCCGCAAAGGCAATGTCCTCTTTTCCCCAATCAACGGCTACTGGGTGCTGCGGCTGCAAAATGGGGGCAACTACGAGGCCCTCACCTCACCTGTCTCTGTGCTGAGCCTGAGCGTGAGACCCCGGCGCATCGGCATCTTCCTGGACTACGAGGCAGGAGAGATCTCCTTTTACAACGTCAGCGACCGCTCCCACATTTACACCTTCACTGACAGGTTTTCAGGGAACCTCCGGCCTCTCTTCTTCCTGGGTGCCTTTTTGGGGGGTAGAAATGCAGAGCCCTTGGTGATCTCCTGGGTCAGGGACACACAGGGGACTGGGTGCATCGTCCTGTGACAGCGGCTGCCCTGGCTTCTCACCAGTGTGCAGAGACCTGGGAGCCCAACCGACTCCTCCCATGAGTGGGACAGCACCAGGGAAATAGCCGTGTGCCTTGGCAAGTGTCGTGCCAGGGTCCCCCTGTGCTCCTGGCTGCTGAGGGTGACCCACCAAATGTGACACCCACCCCGTGCCATGCAGGGGTGCCCTGGGAAGGGTGCTTTGCTGCGAGAACGTGCCATAACCCGTTGTGCCTCCAATGCGGACACAGGAGCCCACTGACCACTGCTGCTCATCTCATGGGCTGCTGGGGAAGGCTGCACACCCAGCCTGCCGTGTAGCACTGCTTTTGGTGTGAATTGTGCTGGAATAAGGCAATAAAGGGTTGATTTGGGGAGCCTTGTGCAGTTAGCAGTGTGGTTTTGTGGTGCATCCATGCCTGCTCATTAACCTCAGCTAATGCCCAACATCTCGGAGGGCAACAAGTGCTGCTGGACCTGGTCCTCTCCAGCCCGAAGAGAGTCCTTGAGAGATCCTGCTGTGGCATCTGAGGGACATTGCAACAAGCCGGGCACCTGCAAGGCAGGGATTTGGTAGCAGCAGCTGCCTGNTGCAGGGATAGGATGAAGGGTAATGGGTTTAAACTGAAAGAGGAGAGACTGAGATGAGATATTGGGAAGAAATATTTTCCTGTGCGGGGGGTGAGGCAGTGGCCCAGGTTGCCCAGAGAAGCTGTGGATGCCCCATCCCTGGAGGGGTTCAAGGCCAGGCTGGATGAGGCTTTGGGCAACCTGGGCTAGTGGGAGTTGTCCCTGCCCATGGCAGAAGGTGGGACTGGGTGGACTTTAAGGTCCCTTCCAACCCAAACCATCCTGTGATTTTATGATCTGCACGGGTGAGGGTGCTGCAGTGTCTGGTGGTCCCTGGGCTGATCTCTCTCATCTCCTGGCAGGGAGATCACCTCCAGGCTTGGTAGCTCCAGCCCCTTCCGCCTCCCCTCACAAGCCTCACAAGTGTAAAATCTCCAAGTGTGGGAAGTGCTGTGTTGTCCACCCCAGGAAAGGGACACTTTGGGGGTTGCAAAACAGGGAAAGAAAAATAACTCAGCCTCTGCTGATGTCTCCATAGGTCACCCCTGGTATTTTGTCTCTCCATTCCCTGCATGGAGCAGGGCACACTTTAGACAAAAATAATGAAGCTGCTTAATTTAGAGACCATTTCAACTTGAATAAAATGAGATTTGATAAACCACAGTCCCAAATGCTCAGCACATTTTATCTGGGAATGTCCTCGATGATGCTTTAGGAAGCTACAAGTGAAGAATGATGCTGGACCTGAGACAGCAGTTCCTCTCAGCTGATTTTGTCGTGTTTTGGGGAGTTCCACCCTCTCCCCCTTCACCTTCTGGCTCTTTCTTTTGGAGACTGCATGGCAGAGAGGACACCCCAGCTAGAAGAGCCCCCTCCTAGCTTTGCTGTGTCTCAGGAAGGAGGAGGGCAATGGGTCTCGGTGGGCTGTGCACCTCATTGACCTTGATGGAGATTAGAGAAGGAGTTTATGGAGCCTGAGAAGATAAGAAAAGACAGGAACTTCGAGGTCTTGACAGAGGGCTCGAAGAAGAGGCAGTTGTGGCAGGGAGCCGTGAGGACAGGCAGGGAAACCTGTTGTGCAGAGTGACAGGAAGGACCCAGGCTAAATGTCACGGGATCGGGGTGGAAGGAGGTGGTGAGATGGAAACTGTCCAAGCAGGAGCAATCTGAGCAGGGCAAGGTGACATGAGTGACACTTGCTGCACAGTGCCAGACAGACAGAGTGTTTCCAGACGAGGCGGGAGGAAGTGCAACAGTTCAGAGATCTTGCAAATAGGGGCAAGAGGTGAATGAGTGGAGAGGATGTGGACTCACCCTATGCAGCACTAGTGTTCCTAGAAATCATGAATCTGCCATACCCAGGAAGGAGAGTAAAGGTTGAAGGCATGAGATAGTTCGGAATATGGTGTAAAATTTTCCATCTGGTGGACTCTCTGCATCACCTCAAAGTAAGAAACTGCTCAGGGCAGATACCAGTCTGCCCTGAGCTGCTCAGATTGGTTTGCAGTGGGCAGCTAGAGAGAAGCCAGGAGCACTGGGACCTGGTTTTTACGACTCCCTGCTGACTTAGAGCTGAAGCTTTCCCTAAAGCTATTTGCAAGTAGGTTTTCCAGTTAAGTAATGGCAACTCGAGCTCACCCCTGTCTGGCCATCCACGCAGACCCCACCCAGCAAGGACCAGGTCCTGCTCAGACCACCTGCACGAGGGATGGCTGCACGGCACAGCACGGTCCGACCCGAGCAAGTGGGTCTTCTCACAAGTGCTCCTGCTCCCCGCCTCCCCAGCTCCAAGCAAGCTGGTGACCCTCAGATGGCATCATAAGGCTGTTTGTTCCCAAAGGGGCTGGCCTCTGTGTGCCAGGCTAATCACAGCTGCACCATTTCCATTTGATTTCCACATGCTAAAGGAAGATGGGCATATATATATATATGTATGGATGGATATACTTATATTTTGCAAGGACATTTGGGGTTGGGACAGTCTCTTGCTGCGGTGGGTCCCAGGACTGACCTACTCAAGCTGTCTGGTTTTATTGAAGGCAGTAATCCCTCGGGATACCACATCTGGCAGAACAGCCATGGGTTGGGGGCTGGGTTGGGTGATCAGGGAGCTATTTATCTGAGCAATCAGTAGATTAATGTCACATTTGTAGGCTTTGGCTCCTGGGGCAGTTTGGTCACCCAGAGGCACTGACTGTGTCCCCTGTTAAGGTTCTCCCCAGCAAAATGTACAGACGTGCGCTTTTAGAAGTGTGCTTTCTCAACAAATGGCAGCATCTTTCTTTCTTCTCCGGTATAGTGGAAAATGCTTCGTCATCTCAGGGGGATGTGAGTCGTCATCTGCATCTTTCTAAGAACTGAGCAGAAAAGTTCTTTTGGCTCTTCATTGCCACGTCTGCATTCTGTTGGCTGTTACAGGAAAAGTGATAACCAGGCACCATTTCTAGCATAATATTTCTGCATCTTCCTCAGCTCTGGAAGTCTGGGATGTATTTATATATTAGGGTTATAACCCTAACCCTAACCCTGACCCTAACCCTAATTTATATAGAAATCTATATATTTATTTCAAGAAAACATTACTTCTGTATGGAACATGCAAACCCAACCGCTTTTACATGCCTTTTTTGGATGCTGGCCCCTCAGAAGAGACATGATCCCCCATCTTGGTGTCTCTGGGAAGAGCTGTTTCGGGTGGAGGACTGAGCCTCCCCTCCTTGCAGTGAGCTGCGGCCGGGTCCCTGGGATGGTGAGGAAGGCACAGAGCTGGTGCTTCTGAGCACACGGGCCTTTTGCCTTCAGGGAGTCTAATTCCTCTCTGAAAAAGTGGAGATGTAAATGCTGTCAGACCATGAACCTTGGTGGCCATCAATCCATATCTCCATCAGCACAGCCCAGCTCCTCCTCCTGTGCAATGCCAGGCTCTGACCTCCAACTCCCCTGGCTGTTATACCTCAAAATGCCCACAGACACACCAGGGTGATAGAAAGAACAAATATCCAGACATGTACATCTATATTATAATAATGATGTTATTCCTATAATAGTAATGACTTTATTTTTGTTCACAGCTAAGCTTTCCCACAGTTTTCCTTAAAAATATTTACTTTTATATATGTTGCAGAAAATATTCAGTAAATACCACAGTCTGGTTTCAGGATGAGTCTCTCTTTTGGTAGTTTATAAATTATGAAACTCTTGACACCGCTGCTCTTGTCCTGGTCTGAATCCAGAGGAAACCCCCTGCAAGCCACCTGCCACGTGGGTCCCAGCCTCCCCTTTCTCTTCATCGGCCTTGGGCTTAGTGCCCTCAGCTTCTCGCATTCCCCTGTGGGTGCTCCCCAGGCACCCCACGAGGCTGCTCTGGGAGGGATGAGCATCCCGCTGAGCCCCTGAGACCCATGCATGAGGGTGTCCCGGGGCTCCTCCAAGGGCTGCATGGTGTGAGGTTTTCCTGCATCACTCTAGCAGCAAGGTCAGCCTCAAACAGCAACACCCACGTACACGGCAAATATCTCCCCTGCTCCGGGCAGGGAGATCCCTGGGTGCAGATCTGAGCTGATGGCGACATGGGTGCTGCAGCCCCTGCCTGTCCCTGCTCCGGGCCACCTTCCTGCACTCCTCCTCCTCCTCCTTTGCGAAATGTGGTGGCTCTGAAGATTGCCAGGGATACTTTCTCCATGCGCACGCTGCAGCTCAGGGCCTTGGAGGCAGCTGCCAGCTTGCGGAGAGCTGCTGGCTGCCTGTGCCTTGCTCATGCAGCTTCATTCACACCTCTGTGCCCGGGGGTGTGGATTAGCAAGAGCAGCATGTTCCTCGTATGCACTTTGAGGGCTCCTCTGAGCTGTCAAGTGTAGGTGGGTGTAAGATCAAGAAAGACATGAGCAATCCAGGACTCCCTGCAGGCTCCCGGAATAGCGGCGAGGAGTGAGCTGAGGTACCCAGGGTGGGTGTCTGCTGTGGGCGGATTGATGGTGACCCGGGTTGTTGAGGACGTTGGCACACAGGGTTGTTTGCAACAGGCTCGAACAGTGCACGGCTGGATGCTGCTCCCCCGACGAACCTGTGCTGTGTGTCCTTCGACAAGGACCCCAAGGCTGTGGAACTGCTGCCAGTGCCATGGGGACAGATGGGGCTTGTGTTCAAGAGGCACTGGGGAGGCTCAGCTGTTATGGGATGACCCTGTTGCAGGTGTCCCTGCTCCTGCCCCCTGCTCCTGCCATTCCCTGAAGTGAGGGCAGCTCTGGGCACACAGCTTTGTGCCAATCTCTGTCATCAGGGTGAAGCTGCTGGGCTCCGGCACTTGGATACAGGGCTGGCTGGTACTCAGGGGCCAAGGTGTCCTCGCTCCCAGCATGGCCACAATGAGCCCTGCTCCCGAGCTGGCCCAGGGCATGCACTGCTGGGGAATCAGCGCTGTGACCAGAGCCACCATCCTCTCCTGCAGGAGCAGCTCCATGTCACTAAGGCACAGTCGCCTTCATGGTGATGCCCACCCGAACCTCCCAGCATGGGCTCCCTCCCAGCAGCTCCTCAGGGCTGGGGCTCAGGTCCTGGGTGCTGGCACATCTCCCCGTTGGATCCCCTCCTCCTCGGATGCTATTTTGAGCTGGGCACAGTCAGTGCTGTAGCGAGAGGACTGATGGGTTGCATGCTGCCCCGTGGGCTGAGGAGCTGGGGGCTGCAGTTCCTGAAGTGACGAGGCTCCTGACACGACCGATACGCTCCTTCCTACCTGAAACGCGCCCACGTCCCCCTGGTCCCTTTCAGCCCCACCCAAGGCTCCTCTTGCTGCACGACTCCTTCCCAGCCTCTGCCCTCTGTTTGATCATCTCTACCCCTCCCCATGAGCCCCCTCCTGCCTTGCTGCCCTGTGTCTCACCCACACGCATCTCTGTCCTCCCCAGTTCAGTACGTAAACGCTGTGTGGGGAGCTGGGTCTCTGACCCAAGCCTTGGACTGCCCTATAGGCACCAGATGTCCAGGCAGGAGGAGCCCAAACCTTCGTTGTTCATCCAACAGCACGTATCCAGAGCTCATCAGAGCAACCTAAATGTCACCAGTGGTGTGGGCTTCATCTCCTGCAGCTCTGGTGGGAGACCAGCCCCAGGGCTGCAGTGGAGATGTCTCCTTGCAGGGACAGATCCTGCCCTGGGGCTGGGGGCTGGCAGGGCAATTGTAGGGGGCACTGCAGCTCTGGACATTGTGTCTCTGGACACTGCATCTCTGGACGTTGCAGCTCTGGACAGACATCTGTCCAGATGGCCTCCAGAGATGGGCAGGTTTTGGAGGCATGGAAAAAGAAGCATCTTTTCTCATGAGGGACATGTTTGCTAAACCTCATGTCCCAGCTAAACAAGAGTTTAACGAAATAGTTCCAAAAATCTTGTAGTGAAACATATCTTTTCCATCCTCAGCTGTGGGAATAGCTGATCCATTCTAGCTGCAGCTCTCAGAAAACTTTCTCTGAAACAGCCAGCATGTAAAATTTCAGCCTCTAAAGGTAACATTTTAATTGACTATAATGGGGCCAGTGATGGAATTTAACTAGCTGCCAGTAGTCATAATGAGTAGTAATTAAATACCTTATAAAAAGAATGAGACAAGCTACCTGAATGTAATCTATGCCCTTCTCACACCTCCTCCATGGTATTTCTCTTCTTACTTTGCAAAAAAGGATGTTCAGATAGGGAAAGCTTCTAGGGTTTCTGACAGCATAGAAATGGGAATAAAGAACATGTTGCCACTATTATAATTGCAGTTATTGTCATCTCAAAGAATTGCAATGGAGGCAAAGACAGAAAGTTCTTACAAAAATATTTATTTCTCAAAATTTGAATTAAATATCACATCAAAAATACAATTAATTAAATACAGAAAATATAACCTGAGCATGAGACTTCATTTAAAAAAATATATCTATTAAATAATATTTGTATTTGTCTGGAGTGGAGTTATTGCACCTGATCCCTCCCCTATAAAAAATCAAATAGCTAAACACTAAAGTCAGATTCTAGAACATTTTCACTTTCTCAGCTAGCATCAAAGCATTTCTGATGGAGCCTGCAGCTGGCCGTGGCTCGCTCGTCCTGGCAGCCGGGGTCTGTCCCAGGACCTCAGTTCAGCTCCAGCTCGTTCATGTACTGCTTGACCCAGTCCTGCTCGGGGTTGGCACAGACTTCGCGGCCTTTCCTCGTGACAAACCTGCGGGGTGCAGAGAGGTAAGTTTTCGGTGCATAGAGGAGGAGCCCTGCCCTGAACCCAGCCTCTCCCAAGGATCAGCAGAATTTGGGATGCAGCACGCTGTGCTCATCACATCAAGCAGCCACCAGTTAGTTTGCAAAATAGTGGAGCAGGACCAGCATGAGACCCTGTGCACTGAGCCCCTGGAGCATAACCCCACACCTCTTGTCCCCCATCCCCTGGGGCCAGCCCCCACTCTCTCTCCCTCTCTGGACCCCACCACCACCCCAGAGGAGGGCACTTACACGACGGCGGGCTGGGAGCACTGGCTGTTGGTCTCGTAGTACTCCACCACGAAGCTGCGGGGCAGCTGGCGGGAGGTGTAGGTGAAGCAGCAGGAGGTTGGTGGGTCGGAGCCAACTGTGAAGGGCAAAGATGGTCATCAGCAGTGGCCAGGGATGGGGAGCAGGGGCAGGGGACTGGGACTGCAGACCCCTGGGTCTGGGGAGCAGGGAGGATGTGGAGGAGGAAGAGAAAAGATGAGGTCTTTTTTTCTTCTTCATTTGATTCTCTCTCTTTTGGCTTTGCCCTGAGCTGGCACTGACACAGCCCACGCTGTGCTTTGAGTTGTACCTTCCCCATGGCAGGAGAGCCCCGATGGCCCTGGGGCAGCTGCCAGCGGGGGTATGACACGGGAAGGGACCCAGGGGTGGAAGGGCTGGCAGAAGGGACCCTGTCCCAGCAGCAACATCTCTCCTGTTGCCATTTAGAGAGGAGGGGGAGAGCCCGGACTTACGAGGTGCAGCAGAGGTCTGGTAGCAGAAGGCAGCGATGAGGACAGCGAGGGCAGCCACAGACACCTTCATGTCGGCTGAGGAGTGGTGGCTGGAGTCGAAGCAGGCAAGCGGAGGTTGAAAGCCTCTGTTCGGTCTGATGCTGGGACAGTCAGCAGCTCCTCAATTTATGGGGTGAGTAGGTCCGCGCAGCGGCTTGCGTAGGCATGGTGGAATTTCCACCAGAGAAGAGGCTGCTGGTGGTGCAGTCTTGTGGTGGAACGGAGCAGCAGCCCCAGCCGCGGAAGGGAGACGCTCCCCCCTTGTTTCAGTGCCTCCCCAGTAACACAGGATATGAAACAGTCACCATCGCTATTTCTGCTTCTTTCCTGCATGCCCCTTAGTAAGAAGTTCCCCTGTGGAGGTTCCTGCATTTGTCAACAAGCCCCTGTTACTCAACTGTCCCCACCAGCTTGGAGGCAAGAGGGCATCCTACCGAGAGCTGTGCAGATGGGCTGAGGAGCATGGACGGGATGAGGTCAGTTAGGGAAAAAGGGACTGAGGTCTCCTCTACCCTGTTTCGTTGCCACAGCTGGACCACCCGCGCTGCCCCAATAGCAGGAGATGGGAGCTGTCACCAGTGGGCTCCATGGACGTGATTCACATCATCTGAGGGCACTCAGGGCATGTCCTGCAGCTGTGACAGCACTGCAGGCACCAGCACAGAGAGTGGCAGGCAGGAGAGAAGAGTCCCAGAGGCTGAAGCACTTGAGTTTCCTCCTCGGTTTAAGGGAAGGAAGAGCTGGGATGGGACGTTATCTCCTGGAGGTGCCGCCACGCTCCAGGTCCTATAGGGAGACCCTAAATGACCAGTTTAGGTTAAACACTTAAATTTCGATGGCTACTGATAGGTGAGGCCTGTCATTGCTGAGCATGGAGATGCAGAGAGCCAAAAGGAGCATGGAGATGCTGGCTGCAACCCTGAAGATGAGGCAGGAGGGACTCAGAAGACACTGCTTCTGAAAACCAGGAGCATCTTAACGGGGGGATGAGGGCAGAAACTGGGATTTCTGTCAAGAAAGTAGTACCTGGTCTCAGCAGAAAAGATAAAATTGTAATGACCACGTTGTATGGGAGAGAGTAAGAGCTCACAGCTCTCTGAGGGCTGGGCAAGGACTGCAGCCAGGGATGGCTCACGGGGAAGAAGTCACCAGCCTACATACACACAGCCATGGAGGTCTACCGAACTCATCTTTGTCCCTGAGAAGGAGAGGGAAGACCTGGCAGGGAGGTGATGGATGCTCTGGGAATAGCTGAGCACTGTCCATCCATAACAAGATGTCACTAGAAGGAAAACTCTTCTCAACAGAGAATTCCACACATTTCTGGGAGATGTCCCAATTTCATTATTTTCAAGACATCAGTGAGTGGTGATGTCTTGGCAGATGCTGCCTGAGTGTCAGTGGAAGGGTTAGGGTTCGGGTTAGGAAGGACTATAATGTGAAGTGGAGCAACCCAACCACATGCCCAGCACCTCTGCACCCCTACCACAGCGCTGGGCACTGACTCACTGTGTTTCTATTACAGGCTCCTGGCTGTCAACCCAGGCACCTTCTGTAAATAGCCCGGTGTTTTCCAGATGTCACGCCAATGCCGCATGATGCGCACAGCCCTCCACCAGCCGTGGGCTGCCCTGCCTCCCCTTCTCCCTGCCACGGCAGGTCAGCTCCCTGCAGGTGAACGGCTCTGCTCCGTAACTGCTCTTCTAGTGGGAGGTGTCCCTGACCATGGCAGGGGGGTTGGAACCTCGATAGATGGTCCCTTCCAACCCAAACCATTCTGTGATTCTATGATTCCATGCAGGCAGAGAGGGGTCTGGAGGACAATGTGGTCCTGGACTTGTGCAGGAGAAGACCCAGAGGTGGCCTTCTCTCTCTGCTGGGAGCCGTGGTGTTGGGTGGGCCCCTTGCCCTGGCTGGGGCGGACAGTTCTACCCCATGGAGAAACTGTGGCTCTTGCCAAGCCGAGCATCACCTCCTTCCTGGCCACGTCACGGTCAAGCCGGTTCCCTCTCCATCCGTCACTTTACCATCTGCAGAGAGAGGCACGTCACAGGCTCACCCACCATTTCAGACCCCACTCCCTCCTCCGCTTGTCTGCTTGCTTGTCCCCAGATATCCTGGGAGGATGAGGAGAGAGCCTGCCTCTGCAGGCTGGGCACCTATCCAGGCAGGAGGAGGGAACCCGGCATTCAGCCGGACGTCAGCTGGACCAGGAATCAGCTCTGAGCTCACGTCAGCTTCCTTGGCTCCTCTGCCTGGCTGCTCAGGGAATATAACTCTTGGCTGTATGTAAGAGCGTGGTTTGCCTCTGAGCTGTTCCTGTGATTGTACCTTCAAGCATCCATGGGTCATGTCTTGAGATCTGCCACCTACAGCTGTCTGGCCCCGTCCTGCTCCCCAGGCACCGGCGTGGGCAGGGCAGGCGGGAGAAATACCATTTATGGTGCAGAAGTGTTCTGATAAAAAACAAGTTTCATTGAAACAGAAGAATTAGCTGGAAATCTGCATCGATTAGTCAAATGTTTTCAGTGAGCCATTTTTCCATCTCAGGTGGCTGAAATCCTCCATGCCTTTATACCTTTGTCAGAAAGCAGATGCCAAATTATTTTGGACTGCCAAGGACAATTTTTTAATTAAAACAATTTTCTCAGTTTAGCTGAGTCAGTTTAGGATCAGTTTCTCCTAGATAACATGTTGCAAGGGATGAAACGTTTCCACTGCCGAAAGCCAAAAACAATNTTTAGCTGAGTCAGTTTAGGATCAGTTTCTCCTAGATAACATGTGTTGCAAGGGATGAAACTTTTTCACTGCCGAAAGCCGAAACCAACCCCAAAGTCAGAGTGTTTGCTTCCCAGGAATCTGTTTTTTCCTTAGAAATCTGACAAAAGCCCACAGTCTGCCAGTTCTTTGCAGATTGGACAGAGGTAAGAGGCTGTAGAGATGCCCTGAGATGTTGCAACATGGTCCGAAAAAAATATTTCCTTAATCACTCCCCAGCATTCCAGCCATGATGAAAGGAGAAAGTCATTCCTTCCAGCTCTTCTCCCTTTTAGAAAGAGGGGAAGCTGCGCGTCTCGGATGGAGGAGAGTGCTCTGAGATAGAGCATGGCAAAGGAGGGGTGGGCTGGAGCGCCTCGGGGGGAACTGGGTTCACAGCACAGCAAAACAGTGGTGGGAGGTGGAAGTTTTCAGTTTTTCCATCATGGCTCCAGCTGGTTTCAGGATCCATGGCCCAGACTGTGGCGTCCCCTTGCCCCCATGCCAGCAGGCAGTACCTAGAGTCAGCAGGACGGGATGTCGGAAGCTGTCAGCTGATGTTGCACCAGTTTACACAGAGGGATATGATAGA
>VZTO01000483.1:1796-15657 GCA_013400615.1 Syrrhaptes paradoxus | reverse complement strand
AAAACCAAATTTGTTCAAATTAAACACTTCAATCCAAAGTTAACCCACAACTGATCAGGTTAACTTTGGATTGAAGTGTTTAATTTGAACAAATTTGGTTTTTGTTTGTTTTTATTTTCCAAACTGATTTGCAAAGATATTATCCATATTTTTTAAATGCTCACTAGAAAGCAAAACTCTTCCCCATTCAGCTCTCTAGAAAACCCATACAGAATGCAAAAGAACTGAAGTGATTGTTATTGCCTCTATCACATTATCATATTGCACTGCCACCTCAAGACCCTAATCAAGTGTCAAAACTCCTTTGGTCTACACCATGGATGCACAGCTGATAAGAAACTGCTTTTACAGTTTACAACTTTTGCACTAAATGACATCACCACTGTAATTAACACAAAACTAATACAAAAAGGGTAAAGTAACGGTCAAATGACAACTTGTCACACAGAGGTTGACCACGCTTAAACCATGTCATTCCATTCCCCCTTTAGTACTCCATATGCAAGCTTCATATACATTAGGTTAAGGTATTACAAATCAAGGAAGACTGAACTGGGGCAGGGAAAGAACTCAACATCTGTTCTCTTTCAAAGCTACTAAAAGAAAAGCCTTTTCATCCTGCTTACTGTTTGAGACACTGGTGTAGCCTTTTATTCACCTTTAGATACAAATGCACTAAGTACAACAGAAATCCTGATGCATTTCAATATCTAAGAAAGCCTACAACATTTATCTTAATTTTCCCTTGCCAAAAAGCCTAGTTAGCATATTAATGCATATTAATGTCTTCCTGTTTAGCCAGTAAGACACTGAAGTCAGTTCAATAGGATGAATGCACCACTCCAGTGGCTCTACACATTCAACAATAAAGACTTGTGTGCTTGCAGCCTGTGATGGGATACTGAGCCACCAGCTGTGATGTGCTGACAACAATGTAGTCATGGAGATCATCAACCTGCTCTGTTCCCAGTAGAACAGATAAAAGAGGCATCTCTGGGAAAATTGGTTAGTGCAAAAGTGTTTGGAATCTGCACTTCAATGATTTATTTATACTTGCAAAACCATCAAAACAAACAAACAAACAAAAGGCGTTTCCTTATCCCCCTAAGCACTCAAACAAAATTTATGTGAAATACATAACCCAGGAAAAGTTTTCCTTTATTTCTTCCTCCTGCACCCTAATGAGTTTGCTTCCCCAGAGTGAAGTTCCCAGTTATGTTTTACAATCCCATTAATAAGAAGATAATTTGACTTGCAATCTATAAATCATTGTTGACCAAAGCCTCACGCTCACAAACAAAGCCTCTCCTTAGTCCTCCCTATCCGTCATTGCCTTTATCCACCACAAAAGCCTGCCAGAACAAATGAGTCTGGTACTAAGTCTGTAAATCTGGGCTGTAAAGAGAGGAGGCTATTTCCAGAACTGAGGATCCTTTATGGATAGTGTCCTGCCTCCAGCCATTTCCTTTAAAACTCAATGGTTTCTAGCATTAGTGATCTCCCTGGTCACAATTACAGACACACATGGTGGGCAGGGAGATGCTCTTGCAGAATTTTTGCAACAAATAATACTAAGTACCTAGGAAGAGAGCAAATGGGAGCATAAAAAGCTTTATTTATAAAAATTTGTTTCATAAATGCATAAAAAATTACACTGAATACAAGAGCAGAGTAGATTAGACCTACAATTTAAAAATTAAACTACTATTTCTAGCCTTTCCACCACCAGGCAAGCCTGTGGTTTAACCACTACCATTACTCCAATTAGTCACAAACCGATCCCTGCCCTTTTGTTCTGCTTTGCTCTACTAAATCCAGTGCAGCAGTTTTTCCATCTGACATAGCCCACAAAGGAAGTTAACATCAATTCTAATCTAGTTCTAATCAAAACTGTGTATTTTTTCTCCCACATTATTTTTCCCAGCTAATTGCACCACCATCATTGTCATCACTCATAACCTCTGCAAATAATTTTTGACTTTTTATTTTCCTTAAGTATATAGTCCTGTGCCTTTGGTGTTACCAGAGGCCTTGCTCCAGCAGCAAAATTACCAAGTGGTCACTCATATATGGTCTACCTCTGAAACTGTTTTTTCTTGTCAGGTTTTTTAATTACTTTT
This sequence comes from Syrrhaptes paradoxus, assembly GCA_013400615.1. Classification (NCBI taxonomy): domain Eukaryota; kingdom Metazoa; phylum Chordata; class Aves; order Pterocliformes; family Pteroclidae; genus Syrrhaptes; species Syrrhaptes paradoxus. Next base: position 13,537 of record VZTO01000483.1, on the reverse strand, counting down.
TTGGTTTTGCTTACATTTTTGCATTTGTGCATCTCTCCTCCCCTAAAAGACAAAAGCACTAAATCTAAGGAATCATAATATAATTGACCTCATGAACCAACTACAAGAACACACCCCATAACACAAAAATAGCACCAAGCATACATACGGACCTAGGAGAAAAAATAAAACAATCTTCCACCATATCCACCATGCTGCCCCCAGCAAAAAACTAACACTTCACTGTAGCAAGGTAAAAGGAAATGCACAGCTACTTGTGTCTATTGATTTTTATTGAATCGATCATAAAATCATAGAATGGTTTGGGTCGGAAAGGACCTTAAAGATCATCAAGTTCCAACCCCCCTGCCATGGGCAGGAACACCCTCCACTAGCCCAGGTTGCTCAAAGCCTCATCCAGCCTGGCCTTGAACACCTCCAGGGATGGGGCATCCACAACTTCCCCAGGCAACCTGTTCCAGTGTCTCACCACCTTCACAGAAAAAAATTTATTCCTAATATCTTGTCTAAAACTACCCTCTTTCAGCTTAAAACCGTTACCCCTCATCCTATTGTTATACTCCCCGATAAAGAGTGTCTCAGCATCCCTCCTCTGGGCCCCCTTTAAGCACTGGATGGCTCTTATAAGGTCTCCCCAGAGCCTTCTCTTCTCACTGTTCTTGAGCTAAACAACCCCAGCTCTCTCAGCCTGTCCTCACATGGGAGGTGCTCCAGCCCTCTGACCATCTTTGTGGCCCACCTCTGGACTCACTCTAACAGGTCCATGTCTTTCCTGTGCTGAGGACTCCGGATCTGGGCGCAGTACTGCAGGTGGGGTCTCATGAGAGTGGAGTAGAGGGGGAGAATCACCTCGCTCGACCTGCTCATTATGCTTTTTTTGATGCAGCCCAGAACATGATTGGTTTTCTGGGCTNCCCTCTGGATGGCATCCCTTCCCTCCACCGTGTGGATCACACAGCTTGGTGTGATCAGCAAACTTGCTGAGGGTGCACTCCATCCCACTGTCCATGTTGCCAACAAAGATGTTAAATAACACTGATCCCAATACTGGCCCTTTCAAATCCCTTCCCTTTGACCAGGAGGATTGGTGAAAAAACTGCCTGTGCTACAATGTGTTACCTGTGAATAATTAATGGACCTTAAGAGAAATTGGATAAATTGGACTATAAGTTTTAGCACTGTTGTAACTGTAATAATAAGAGGTTGTTATCTCTTGACTAGCCTGCTAAAGCATCAATTAGACTAAAAATAAATTCTAATTATTTTATCCTCACACAAGGTGCGTTCTTTCCTCACCCACAATTAAACTGCATAGATAACACAGATTGTACACACAGATTGTACACATCTTGGTGATTTTTCCATCATGTTATTTTAAATCTCTGATCTTTACTTGAGTTCATGATTTCTCTGTCCATCTCCTGCATCCTGAGAGTGGGCTATTAGGACAGAAAATACTCTTAAAATAAAGGCAAAGTCACTCAAGGTCTACATTCCTCGACAGAAGCTTTATATAGCTTTGAAATATAACATTACAGCATTTCAGAAATATCATTTTTAGCAGTACAAAGAGTTGTTTTTATTTCAACTTGACCCAGTTTTTGGAAAGGAAGACAGACTGTTGAGATAAAACTGTCCTTGTTAAACATGCAGGAGGAGATATTGTTCAACAGCTACCAGCACAAGTGAGACTCTTGGAAGAAACTGAAATCTTCATCTCAGTGCCATGAAAATATCACTGGACTCTACATACATAATGTAGTTTCAAAAATATATATCACGCAGGACATTTTTGAAAACAAATATTGTCTGTCATCATGTAATGTTTTACTTGGCAAACTGCATCTTCTTACTGTTTAATATCTTATAATTAATTTATATGGTCGTATATACAAGATAAATAATTATATATAGATATCTGTCAGACATGAAAGCATCCCAGGGAGTCTTTCCTTAGGCACCAAATAACTAGACTGGTGTAGCTGCACACTGAGAATAAAAAGGGTGTTGTATATGATTAATCAGTGAATTCCAAATACCAGAACAACGTACCGAGACTCCAGTTCATGATCCATCCCCCTTCAGCATTGCACTCAGCTAGAAATAGGTCTTCAAATTTGAATTGCAAAATATTTTTTTTTGAAGTATGACAGCTTCTCATCATTTTGAACAGTGAATGTCAAGAATTTAGAAATACTTGCCACTCTCAGTGTTTCTGTTTTCCCCTATTTTAAAAGGGGAATAAGAAGCCTTAATATTTTTATACAGAAACTGCAAATATATATCAGATTCTTCTCAGGAAGAGACAGCACAGACCATACTGCATGGGTTTATTTTAAAACTCCTCGTAGGAAAACAGATGCATGCATAACAGGATAGTACCTGTGAGCTGTGGTAAGGTCCCTGTGGGTGGGTTAGGCTCTATTTGGGGTTTGGGTAGGATCTAAGGCATGTAGCATATTCCTGCAAGCTATCCAGTAGATTACTGCCTGTTCTACAGAAGTAAGTGGTGATACACAACTCACCTGTCTCTCATATGATGCCACACTAACATACCACAACAATCACTGGGGTTGCTATTGGTCTGCACGCTTCATAAAAGAATATTTATTTTAAATTCAGTTTTGTTTAATGCCAGGCATTTCTGTGTCTTTGTTACAGCTCTTGGGGATCCAGTCTCTGCACTGTAAGACATGTTGTGCTTTTAGCCTGAGGCTTTAAAAGTTACATAAGAAAACCAACCAGCTAGCTTTGGGTACTTTTCAGCACAGTGTCAGCACCTAATTCTTGCAGTAGTCACCTCTCAGCTATTAGTTTTGTATTAAAACTTTCATATTAATTTCTCATTTTAAAAAAAGCAACCTATGCTTTTATTGCTGGTGGAAAAGTGCTGCTTCCAGTATAAGAAAGCATCTCCTCACCAGACACTGGTATCACAGAAGGCTCTTTAAAAAAGAGTCTCCAAGAGTCTCCCTTTATATGATTAGTTTCAGCTTTTTTTTGATCATAATAACATCACTGTCACTCCTGGCTGTGGGTGGATGATAGAATCAGTCTGAATATCCTTCGTGTAGAAGTAATTAAATAACATTGAATCACCTCCTCCAATTTGTGTTTGTACAAACCACTCCACTGCCACAGGTGGTGGGACAATCTCTACCTCAGTATGCACCACACCTTAAGAACTGGTGGCAGGGATACTATATGTACATTTTAAGTCAGGAATATGCTTTATTATCTTCCTGAATAAGAGCTGTAGCAGACAAGAAGGATTTGGCCCACTCTCGCACATTAAAACTGGCCTGAAAATTCTTCATATTTAGATTTCTCAGTAACATAATGATGGAAATAGGATGACATTTACTGCCTTTGCTGAGAAAAAAATATTAATAATTGACAATATATTAATATTGTTTAATATTAATGAATAATTTTAATATTAATAATGTTTAATAACTTTTTAAATCGATATTTGGAAATAACATTCTGCCCTCCCGAAGCAAAAGTTTTTCTTTCTGCTTGATTAGTTTTACAACCCAACACAAAATGACATGGCAATGATTCAAACACTGCCAGGTGATGCAGATAGAAATCTTTATTTCTTAGCTATAGGTGGTACTGGTCCCACATCTTGCTTAAAAAAAAGAATTTATGTATGAATACAGCAGCTCAGGTAACGTTCCCAGTTTCACAAAACTGACAGTACTGCAGAGCTCCTAAGTAGGACTCTCACCCAAAAAACATGGTGCATACTGTGAAGACAGCAAAGCTAGTAAATAGCCCAATGCTGGTTATTAAAGACCTGGAGGACTTAATAGGATATATTTTAATACTCTGGGATTTGTCTTCATTGCAGAGTTCTCTGTCTTACTTATGCTCTTCTCAATATTACACTTGCCTAAAGAAAAAATATGTTGTTGATTACTGTGCTTGGCCAATATGATGCAATTCATATTGTACTGAATTTGATTATTATTTTTCATCTTTTCTAAGACTTCTTCTCTTCACTGCAATCTGCAGAAATCAGGCTGTACTTTAGCTTTGTAATCCAGTAGTTAAAACCAAGATTAACAGTAAGATTAACAACATGCTTTTCTCAGACCATGTTCTGTCCCAGTGCTTACAAGACTACAGCACTCTCCTGTCTTCTTCCTTGAGTCTACTCTCCTCTCTATTTAATCAGCAATCCTTGGTAACATTTCTGAAGCGAAATCAGATTTTGCACAGAGATAGTTGAGTGCTGTTATTAAACCAGAAACTTAGATTTCAAGGAATCCTTCCAAGTGCAGTCTGCAACGGGTACACGTAACGCCTCCTCTCCACACATATCTTCTGAGGACCATCAAAAGTGCATGACACAGCACACAAAAAGAGCTTAGATTCAAGGATCTGAGAACACCTAAAGCTGCCACCAGCAGACTATTTGCAAACCCATGTTATTTGAAATATGAGTGTATTTTGCTCCTCTAGATGCATCAGAATATCCTCATAGCCAAGAGTCACAAACTTTATCCTTAAGAACTTTTCTCAGCATAACTTCACCATCACAAATGCAGTGGGCATTGAACATTATTTGACATGTATCCCGGAGGGCGATCATCAGTTAGAAAGCACTGAAGGTGCTGCTTTGGGGAAAACCAAGTACACTTCATCAGAACATCTGTTTTCATAAAAGGCTGATGTTAGGTAGGCTATACACCAAGGATGCTATAGTCAAAAGCACCTACACCTGGGCAGTACAGCGTAATCCATACCCAACCTGCCCACAAGGTATCTCAAACTGCATAATAACCTGAGGCAGAAAATAGATTTCAGAGTACTTAGAATAAGGCTTACAGCATGTAAATTAAGAAATCCCAACTCTTTAAGTATTGTTTTTAACAGTCATCCAAGGAAAAGCTAAATGTGACATAAATATGAACAAATATTATTATTATAAAACAGAAAGTTATCCACCATAACAGCATCTAGGGACATCATACAGCTTTGGAAAAGCACCAGTTTTTTCTAGGACGGAAGCCAAACTCTTCCATCATTCAGATGAAATTTATGCATCTTTTCCAGACCCACACTGAAACCAGCTTTGAATGTTCTTATTTTTGTTCTTCTACCTTAAGAAGTTCTGCCAATGGGAGCATCATTCCTTCTGTTTATTCTTTGAATTTTGACAGTGCTGAGTCACAAAACAGGATTGTACTTAGTGAAGCTTGGCTCTAACACAGAATCAATGGCATCCAATTTTTTAGGATATCTGAAGTTTGTGAAGTGCGAACACAGAAACAGCTGTCATACCCACAGGCTCTGGCCATTACAAAAAGCCTTCTCTCAAAGACTTTGTGTTAACTAGACTTTTCTACACTGGGCATTGCTCATAATTAAAGCCACAATACTGGCACAGTGAAGAAAGAGTATGTGCTAAGAAAGGGAGCTTGGAATCGTTTCAGCCTTTGAAGACAAGGGACAAGACTCAGAAAAATCTCGGTGTTTTACTATTGCTGTTGTGCCTTCTGTTATTACATTATTTGATATTAAGGTAAGAGACTCTTTCCAGAAATAAAAACTCAGTGTTCAATGAGACATTTGGACTAGAAAAAGGGATACAATCCTAAAAGCACAACTCTGAAGAAATATGAGTATTTCAGTCCCCTTCCCCTCCACTTCCACAAAAACNAATCAGTCTGAATATCCTTCGTGTAGAAGTAATTAAATAACATTGAATCACCTCCTCCAATTTGTGTATGTACAAACTATTCCACTGCCACAGGTGGTGCAACAATCTCTACCTCAGTATGCACCACACCTTAAGAACTGGTGTCAGGGATACTATATGTACACTTTAAGTCAGGAATATGCTTTATTATCTTCCTGAATAAGAGCTGTAGCAGACAAGAAGGATTTGGCCCACTCCCACACATTACAGCTGGCCTGAAAATTCTTCATATTTAGATTTCTCAGTAACATAATGATGGAAATAGGATGACACTTATTGCCTTTGCTGAGAAAAAATATTAATAATTGACAATATATTAATATTGTTTAATATTAATGAATAATTTTAATATTAATAATGTTTAATAACTTTTTAAATCGATATTTGGAAATAACATTCTGCCCTCCCGAAGCAAAAGTTTTTCTTTCTGCTTGATTAGTTTTACAACCCAACACAAAATNGACACCAGGCTGTGTCTAAGCCTGTGAAAGTCTTTAAAGATGTTTCTTCCTTTTCAGATTTTTTTCCGCAAACTAAGGCATTAATGTATAAAAGTTAACCGATCCTCTACATCCTCAAAAGACCCTCCCTCTTCCCCTCAAAAAGCCCTCAAATCCCACCCCTCCAACTCTGAGGAGCTCTTTTGATTGTCAACACACATATTAAGCATATTCCCTGTTTTTTCCATGCTTTCTGTTGTATATGCAAATACATATATTCTCTCACCCTTCTAGGATACCCTAGAATACGCAGCTCGTCTGCATTTGCTCAAGAATCAGTTTGCTTTTCTTTTGCTCATTTTTACTCCACATATATCACAAAGGACACTTTCCCTTCACCTCCAGAACATACCCTCTGCCTCTGCTGGAATGGAACCGCCACTTGCACTTTAACTCTTGGTAAAATCTTGGTACATCCCCCCTCAACATCCTGCCTTCTGACAGGTGTAAGATACATTAAAATGAAAAGTTATGTCCTGAATATTCACTGCTGTAGCTTGATCAATCAAGAAGCAGCTGAGACAGTAATTAAGCAGAATAAATCCAAGGGCACATTACGGAATTTCTTAGAATAAGAGCCCATCCGTACCCCCAACAGAATCTTAAAATAAAAATTTGGAATGCAAGATATTTGCCACATAGTATTTAACTTATGGCACACTGAAAAGAACAACCCTTCCCTCCAACAAATGACTAATAATCAAAATAAATCTGTTTTCTTAGAAATTTGTATAAACCTAAGGATTAATAAGAAGCCAGAAAAAACTAGTCAGTTAAACCGTAACACTGCAGTTTAGTTTAATCTGTGGTGGGAAAGGGTGCAGTCCAGCTTTTAATTCACATTACTAGGGTAAAAGCATCTTTGCTAAGAGGCAGGCTAACCTGTCAAAGAGGCCTTCAAACTTGGAACAATATGGGGAGAAAACAATAATCAGCAAACAAGTGAGGAAGTGGTGAGGTGGACTGACAACTGGCTGAACTGCTGGGCTCAGAGGGTTGTGAACCACAGCATGAAGTCCAGCTGGAAGGCACTCAATAACATTATGACTGGGGGATTGATGCTATGACAAATGCTGCTTAAATTCAACATTAATGACTTAGAAAATGGTAAAGAGTGTGCTCTCAGAAAGTTTGCAGATGATACAGTCTGGGAGCGAGGAGTTGTTACATCAGATGTTTGTGCTGCAAGAAGTTTCAAAGGGACCTTGACAGGCTGAAGAAATGAGTCAACAGGAACCTCACTGAGTTCAACAAAGGAAGGTGCAAAGCCCTGCAGCTGGGAGGAGTAACCACATGCACTAGGACAGACTGGGGGCCAACAAGCTGTCAAGCAGATTGCCAGGCAAGAACCTGAAAGTCCTGGTAGACACCAAGTTTGACATGAGCCAGCAATGTGCCCTTGAGGCAAACAAGGCCAACAGCATTGTGGTCTGCATTGGGAAGAGCACTGCCAGCAGGTTAAGGGAGGTGAGCCTTCCCCTCCACTACACTTGTGAGACAGGTGCGATGCTAGGTCCAGATCTGAGCTCCTCAGCACAAGGAAACATGGGTATTTTAGAGCAAATCCAGTAAAGGGCCACAAAAACAATCCTAAAGTTTAGACCTGTGACCTAATCTCCCCTCCTTCCAGCATATGACTCAGTCAGTGATGGCCAGTTGAGGCCAATTCTGGACCCGTGCACCAAATGTGCATAGTTCAAGTCCGGTGTCTTCACTGCAGCTATGGCACATAACCGGCAGCAAAGCTGGGCTGTTTTGCCTGCTGAGTTAGATTGACCCTTGGCTGGGAGAACCTCATCTGGCAGACACCCAATCTTATGAACTTCGCTCATGTGGACACATCTTCCTAATGGGACGTACTCCCACTATGTTCAACGTGAACAAGTGTTCCTGGTCAGGCCCTAAATCACACACATTTTTAAGAAAGAATTTAATGCATCCAAACACAGTAATACAATTATTAATTTTATGTAAAAGATGTGTCCCAACCTTTTATTCACTTGTGCCAGTTTTTTGAAAGCACTTAAGCAGACTGATAATTGCCACCCAGAAACAACATCATTTGCCCATGCAGAAGCAATTAGGCCAAGAAATCTTCTCAAAAATTCATCATGCTGAATTCAGGTACTGCACAAACCGGTAAATCCACTTACAATACAATTGCATCAGTCTCACATATGATAATCTACTGTGTCCTCATCTAAACATTTCACCACTGATGATGATCAAAAAGCTTCTTTTGTTTTTTGCCTATGACATGCCTGGCATGTTCCACACAGAGCAACAGATTAATCTGAGTGATGTGGCGATCACTAAGGGAGCGTGACTTGTTTTTTTCTGCTTTCACTCAGCAGAGTAACAATAGAGCTGCAGAAAAAAAAACCTCCTTAAAGCACCTGATTACATCATAGCTCCAGTGACTGCCTCAGCAACGAAATGCTGATGAGTTCCCAGAAATGCAGATCTGCAGCCTAAACCTCAATGTAGTCTCCAGAGACTACGGGATGAAAAGTGGCTGGTGCTGCAACATGGAATAAACTACACAGCGCATTCTGATGTCAGATGCCTGCTAGGACATCATGAGGGGCAAGGGATTAGTTTCTGCGTCATTTTTAGTTCTACTTCTCAAAACGGGCTTCCATCAGAAGGCTTACCATAAACACTGAGCTGAGAGGTATGCGAAGCTGAATTAATTACATGCTTCTTTCCTGAAAACAGTCATGAATTCTCAAATCTAAATCTACAGATCAACATTCCCACTGACATTAATACAGCTACCAACTCAAGTAAGCTGCAGGCATTGACTTTTGCAGAGTTCAGCAAAAGGAACAGTCTTGATTCATCCCATTTAATCGTGCATTGCCAGGGAACAATCCACGTATTAGGTGAGACCACAGAGTACCTTGGACTCTACTCACAGATGCTTAACTTTAAATTTATCAGGCTAAATCTCAACCCAACTGCTCATTAGTCAAAGGCCATCCTGCTGCCAACACTTAAGCTTTATGGTAACAATGACCTAATAGTACACCAGTATTACATGTTCGCATAATCATGGTTTTCATAAGGAAGAGCAACAGCACAAAAACTAAGAGATTGTGCAGAAGACTTTGGCTTTCGCTGCTGGAGCAGGGATGGGTTTCTTTCATAGGATTACACTAGATTGTAAAGACACAAATTACAGAGGCATCTCTTCTGATTAAGTAGTTTGTTGCTCCCTGATACCAAAAAAGCATCTCAAATAATAAATCATTACTGAGTATGATTAACAATACTAGTATCTAGTCTATAGCATTTACTTACTTCCTGGGGAGAGAGAATGGGAACAGGCATCAGTGAAAAAAGAAACTAAATGTTATACTAAGATGCTATTCAAATGGTTGGTTTATAGGTTGCCTGAATATCTGAATACCATGAAAAAAAAGGAAAGCTTTCCTATGGAATCATGTTTCTAATTCAAGACCTCAACCATACTAACCTGCAACTTCGACACATATTTATTTTTTTTTAAAGAACTTAATTGTAGAGACAATTATTTTGGTTGATAATAACCTGCATATCTAATTCATTGCATTTAACAGTCCTGCCCCTTTAACAACTCATGAATCAATACATTCTTCCCACAGTAATTTATACAGTAGAGCCAAGCATCTTTAGAAGGTATTACCTTCACAGTAGGCATTGTCCTCCCGAAGGGCTCGGAAGCCATCTCGGCAGCTACAGACAGCTCTGTCATCTAGGTTTCGGCAGACAGAATGCTCCATACAGTTATGTCCTTCAGTGCAAAAGTCATGGCCTGTACAAAAACAAATATTATTGAGGGTTAAAAAGAATCTAGGGATTATAAAATATCTCTGTCAAAGACAGTCCCATCTTTTTTTCAGTTAGGTCAAAGAANTTTTCTTTTTTCTTGCTTGGATGTTTATAAAAGAATTCAACAGCTTAGACACTCAGTAGCTCATTTACTAGTGGCATTACATTCCTAGCACTTTTTGTTCCCAAATGTTTCTATAAAATCCTTCCACATTTAACAGAAAGTCTTTGATTAACATTGACTTGTTTTGCTTTTCCCTTCCTTTATCTCTTCCTTTCAAGCTCTGCTGACTGAATACTCTTCCCTGATTGCATCATCCTTTCGATTTCAGAGAAATTTGTTTTTAAAATCTCACCTTTCAGCCATTTCTATTTCGTACTTTCCTGTTTTTTCCCTTTTCATTTTTCCTGAGCGTCACTGTCTTCCATCGCATTTTAATTACAAATTTTTAAGGTTCTGAAGTTCTCCAGGCTGGAAGATTTAGACTGAGCCCTTCAGCTCTGTAGGCTTTTAAAATTCCTTCTGCGTGCTCTCTCGAAATCTAATGCTGCCATGTTGCTGAACACCATTAACACATCCTTTATTATGCTGAATTCAAGTTGGTTGTATTAACTGACTTGAAGCTTCCACAATTTCCACATCTGTCTATAAAGGTGTGAAGCTTGTCTTCTCCTTCATTGTTTTCTCAACAACTTCATTTGTTTAAAATTTCCTTCTTTAACTGAAGAATCAGAACTGGTCAAGCAGCAGTTTGCACTGTTGTTTTCCAATAACTACTTTCTTCTCTCAAAATGTCCCAGAGGAGAACTGGGGAATTTGGGTCAGGCTCAGGGGACCAGGACTGCTGTAACAGCAATAGCTCCAGAAAGTAAGCTGAAATCAGGCTGCAACACAGACCTCTTACAAAATAACAAACAAGTATTTGTTGGCAGTAAAGATTACTATTTTTATCACTCCACCTGGATTCCACTTCATATTTTGCTACAAGAAAGCTTCTACCCTCAGCTTCACAGATGCTCTGTTGAATGAGCACTTCAAGCAGAACAACGGAAGCCTGGAGGTCAGGTCAGAGAGGTGGTTTGGATTTGGGCAGTTCAGGAACAACGTGAAGCAATATGAACCAAGCAAAACAAGATAAGAGAAACAGAAGAGCCTGTAAAGGCAGAATATTTTAGTACGGAGACCCAGTGACAAGGTTATGATGCAAACATCACAGACCTACTATGATACGAGAGGCAGATGCTTTTCTTTCTCTCTTTCTTTTCTGCTGTGGATTGTCTCCCTGTAACCTAGAGATACGCTTAGCTAACTCTACTCAAATATAATTCACTGTAGCTACCACAGTGCTGCTATCTAACGTCAGACATCAAGAAGCAAAAAGCCCTACAATTTTACCAGCATTAGAGAGCCTCCAACCCTCACTGATGACAGCTGTTGGAAAAACCCAAAATGAACATTTTTCTCTTGGCCAAATCAGTGTTCTTTTCACTATTTATACTCTTGGATCCAGCAGCTGCAAGTGACGCTACAGGTCATGTTGTTCTAAATGGACAAAGAATCCGAGGATCCTCTCAAGTTTTAGAGGCTTGTTTGTACTTCTGTTCTCCCTCTCAATACTCTGCAGTGCTGATGCACCAATGCCAATTTTCTGCGAGTTTAAGTAGGGTACCAAACTCTGGTCAGAAGAGTTTTTTCAGCTCAGATTTTCCAACTTAAA
>VZTO01000482.1:0-19683 GCA_013400615.1 Syrrhaptes paradoxus | reverse complement strand
AAAAAATGTGGGAAACATCTTGCAAAATACTCCCCCGCTTGGATTTTTCAGGATGATTCCTTAAGGGACTCGGGTTTTTTTGGTGAATGGGCTCTTGTTGCATCTCCTGTTTTTGCAACGGGATTTTATCTGTCGCCGTCACTTCTACCCTCGCGGGGGGATGGAGGAGGCAGGCAGGGGTGGAGGAAGGAGGATGAAGCTTCCTCAACGCTTTGCATTAGGAAGAACATCCCTAACCCAACCTCAGCCCGGGGAAAGCCCCCGTTTCCCCGCAGGGATTAAATCGGGTATGACCCGGGTTTGCTTTGCAAGGAAAGGCGAAGGAGGGCAGCTTGCCTGCAAGCCGGGCTCCTGCCTTCACCTGCCCGCTATCGCACCTGCAGCAGGGCAGCCAGAGCGGCTGGAAGTTTGGTTTTATTCAAATACCCCACCGGAGAAAGGGATAAATGACCTGCTCTGCAAAGGAGGGGTTTTCATTTGAGGCTTTTGTGGAGTTTCCCTCTGGCTGCGCAGAACCTGGCGCTCCCGGCTCGGTGAAAAAAAATAAGGTCAGAGAAGCTATTTTCATCTTAAACAAACAAAATGTGAAACCTCGCGGCTTGAAAAAGAATCCTTTCCCTCCTGACAAGGTCACGCTCCCTACAAACGCTCCATTATGCCTCTCCCCCGGGGACCCGGTTTCCTCGAGCGTGAAAATAACCATCCGACAGGCACCCGCTGACGCCAAAGGGAATTACGACTTTCAGCCACTGTTTGCTCCTGACTTTAAAGCTCCCCAGGGAAAATCCAAGCGGAGAGACCAGCCCATTCCTGTAAGGTGCTGGTGGCACCACCACGCCCTGCCACTTGGCCCCCAGTTGCCCCCCAGTATTTCCAGGCTGCCTTTGCTGGTGCTGCAGGAGATGCTGCAGCCTCGGAGCATCGCAGCCCCGGGAGCAGAGGTTTCCAAAGCCTGAGATTTCCCTGTCCTCACCCTTTAACCTTTCCCTGCTATCTGACCCCCCAGTTACAGCGGCCGTTTCCGACACTTCCCCACCCCTCATTTTCCTTTCAGCTTTTCGCGTGCCCTGGACCAGGTCACTGCTGGATAAACGCGGGAGGGTTTGTACAAACGCGGAACCCGGAGAAGTTCTTTTCCACTTCCCCAGCGCCGTTGCACAACGCACAGAAGGGTCGAGTCAATGCCCCAGCACCATCCCACCGTGCTGGACCCCATTTGTCCCCTGGGGACACCCCCAGACAAATACCCTCCATGGGTTGGGGAGTCCCCAGCGACCCTGATGCGGGGCAGGAGGCTCTTTGCAGGCTGGGGATGCCGGAGCAATCCCGAGAGCAGCACCAGCATCCCTGCCCATCCCTTGGGGCAGGGCAGGAGGGGTCCTGGCTGCATTTTACCCTCTCACCACAAACTTTGTGTTTTCTGGAGGGACAGACGTTGCCTGGACCTCGGCACGCAGTGCCACCTCCAGCAGGAACGGGGATGTCCAAACATTTGGGATGGACGTGTCCAGCCAGGACACAAACACGTCTCCTCCAAGGTTTCTCCAGGCTTGCAGCCCCCCCCATACCACCGTGCACCAGGAGCTTTTTGGGATGAAACAAGTTGATCCAGTCGGCAGGTTGTGGTCCTAAAGCTGGCGGCTCTCCCCTCTCCAGGGCTTGAGGCGCTGCCCAGACAGAGGGGTTTTGCCCTGGGAAAGGGGGGGGGGGTGACTACTAACCCTCTGCTCCGGCGTGTGCATCTCCTCCAGCACGGAGCTGCTCACCCAGCGTGGTGTTCCCCTCTTGCTCCAACTACCCCCCAGACGCTGTAGTTCCCCACAGTCCAGGACCAACCCCGAGGAACGGTTCAGGTTCATGGAGGCAGGATTAAACTGGAATAACTGGGGAAAAAAAACTGGTCTTGACTGGAGACAGTTTGTCCAGAAACAACCTCATCCTCTCATGACGTGACAGCTTTATAGCTTTGCTGTGATCGTCCCTCAAATGGGATTATTCAGGATGCTTCGGTGCTAGAAACTTGCTGACAGGTTTCAAAGCAAAAGGAATAAAAATGTTCCGGGTCTGGAGTGACTGATTTATGAATAAAGACCCAAAGAGCAAACTCTTCTTGTCACTAATGTGAACTTTGTGCACAAGTCATTCCAGGAACTTCAAAGAAAGCAGCTGTCGAACAAAGGCAAAGCTGGAATGCTGCTGTAGATAAATAATCTAGATCTGTCTGGGCTGATGGGAGGAGGCAAATACCTCCCCAAATAGACCGAGGGCTGTGCTGGATGATTCCCACCGAGGATGGTCCTTGGTCTGGAGAAACCACCAAGGGCTCAGATGAGAGCGAGGCAGCAGAAAGGAAAGGGAAACGAAGGTGGGATGAGAATCAGAGAAGAGAAACAGTGCTTTGGGCAGCGAGGACGGAGCCATGGGCCAGGCTTTGCTGCCGTGACCTCGTTTGGTGGACCCTGCAGCGGGGAAAGGTACCCCCTGCTTGGTGTGGACACGTCATTCCCAGGCAGTCCCATCATCTGCTGAGACACGTGTGGTCCCAGGGGTCTGCTCACAGCAAGTGACACAAGGCCAGCTTGGCCAGCAGCACCCAAAATCCCTTTTAGGGCTCTAGAAATGAAGACCACAGCTGGTGGTGCAGAAACGTCCCCGTGTTCAGAGCAGATCTGTGCTTTTCCCCTGTGTTATTACAGCCGCCTGTCGTGGTTTGACCCTGGCTGCGAGCCGAACTCAACAGCCGCTCACTCACCCTCCCCGCTCCCAGGGATGGGGCAGAATTAAAGGGGTGAAGGGAAAAGAGACGCGTGGGGTGAGATCAGAACAGTTTAACAACTAAACTACAATAATATTGGAAATAATAATGATAATGGTGATAATAATAGTAATATATACAAACGNTCGCTCTGCTGCCGATGGCTTTTTTCCTGCTTTTCGCAGGCAGAAACCCTGAAACCCAAGCAGCCAAGGAAACACTGACCCTTGGAGCTGCGGTTGACCCAAAGGTTGTCACCACGTCTGTTCTTGCTGCTCTGCTGGGCTGTACAGCCCTGCGCTGACCCCATCCCTCCCTTCCCCTCTGCAGCGGGTCGGGGTGGGGGCTTGGTGCTGCACAGCCAACCCAGGGTCCCGCCTCGCTGCAACCCTGCATCTCCCCCTCTCCATCCCAAACCAGAGCCAAGCACGAGAAGAAACAACATCATCTTTGCTCTGTACAGCGAGAAAAAATCTGGAAGCAACCCTAAAGCCACAGCACGAGCCACCGCAGCGCTGGTGACCAACCGGGTGGTTGCTCCGGTTGGGGCGGAATAAGGCAAAATTGGGGTCAAGGCTTTACCAGCACTGAGCTCTGTGCTTGGAGAGACACATTTCCTTCCTGCAACTCTACACCCCTTCTGCGGGGTTTTGCAATATATCCCTGGCTCCTGCTCTTCTGGGGAGAAACCTCGGCTCCAGCAGGTGCAGAAATTTGGTGACTTTAGAGACGCTGCTGCTTGCAGCTCACTGGAGAGGAACGGGGGCTGCCCTTGGCGATGGAAAACCCGTCAGTCCTATACCCTGAGCCAAACACTCATTTACTCCAAGTGCAAGCAAGACAAAGCGATTTATATATTTTTTTTCTGCTCTACCTACAGAAAATCCCCCGTGATGATGCAGGTTCCCTACACAGCTTTCAGTGCTCCCACAGCAGACAGATGTTTGACCCAAAACAGCATCTGGCGAAGTTTCTGCTGAGGCTCTTTCTTTATTTTTTTTTTTCTCTCTTTTTTCTTTTTTTTTCTTTTTTTTTTTTTTTTTTTTCTTTTTTTTTTCTTTTTTTTCTCTTTTTTCTCTTTTTTTCTTTTTTCTTTTTTTTTCTTTTCTTTTTTTTTTCTTTTTCTTTTTTTTTTTTTTCTGGCACGCACTGTCTTNTTTTTTTTTTTTTTAATCAGGGCCCCTTGCTGCTGCTGGTGATGCTGATACCCCCATGGGAAGGGCACAAACCAGCTCGGCTGGCCCTGGCATCTCCCACCCTGCAAGGGGGAGCAGAATTTTGCCATCACTTGGATCATTTTATTATTATTCTTTACTGTGAGCAGTGAACTATTCCTGCAGCTTTTTTTAACCAATATCCAACCAATCCTTCCTTAAACTCTTCAAAACCCTTCAGACTGCTCAGAGTGCGGTTGTTTTAGTCCAAAGCACGTTATTTTCTCCCGAGAGCCCTTTATGAAATGAATGCTCCCATCAGCCCGAACAAAGAACCTTCCTCCCAAGATGCAGCAGAAACTTGAATTTCCCTAAGAATCGCTCATTCCTGCAGAAATTCAGAATTCTTCTGCACCGGACAGCACACGGACTTGTTTAGACAAGACCGTCTTGACGCTGTCGCAAGGTAAAATACACGGGAAAGCCAATTCCAGGGGCTAAAGCGTGGCCAAGGCATCCGGACGAGCACAATTTCACCTCCTAAGCGCGTCCCAGCAACGTCAGCAACATTCAGGACCGCAGCAGGACGCTTCCTCTGAAAGAACAATTTGTTTTGTGTTTTCCCCACAACACGCCGGGTGCCAGAAAACCAGGACCCGCAGCCAGCAAAGCACTCGGGAAGCTCACGAGCTGTTTCCCATCCTGGCACGAGCACTGAAGCACCCAGGAGGGCTCAAAAAGGTCAAAAAAAATCAGGTGGCAAAGAGAGGGGCCAGGCTGCAGGCAGAGCCAGGGACAAGCATCCCCCGAGCAAGCCGCGGGCAGGCAGAGGCGGGTTTGGGTTGCAGTGATGGGATCGGGATGCTAAAGGCTCTTTTCCTGCCAAACAGCTCTGAGGATGTTACAGAGCCAACGTTCAGGGGCTGGAAAGTGTCTAAAATCCTTTTTGCCAGCAAAAAGATGCTGGAGCTGCAGTAAAACACGAGTTCCGTGGACAGAGAGTGGGAAAAAGGGTTTTTTGGTATTTTTTGCAAAGGAAATGAGACGAATCACCCTCCAGCCTCAGTGTTTCAAACACCTCCAGGGTACCAGCCACTTGCAGGGAAGGCTCCTGATGCATTATTTGTATTTGCTGTGAACTGGGACCAATTTCATCCTTGGTCACATCTCCTGAAGGGAAACGCAGCATCTCCCACCGGCTCCCAAAAGGGATGGAGCAGAAGGAGCAGGACCATCGCTTCCCTTCCAGGCGAGCCAGGAGGGCTCACACCTGGCTCTGGGATGCAGCGATGAACCCCACGACCACTCCCATAGCCAACGATTCCCACGGACGCAGCAGCTAATGGTGGTGGGGAGGGAGGGACGTGCGTATCGGTACCCGAGGCATTGGTGTGTGATGATGAAAGGGGAATGTGCAGCCCCTCNTACCCGAGGCATTGGTGTGTGATGTGCAGCCCCTTTCCTACCTCTTTCGGCATCTCCCGTGGGAAGAAGAAATAGGGCACGGCACACAGGGCCACCAGACTGGCTGCCACCAGGAAACCAAGCCACCAGGCGCCGACCCAGCGCGGGTCTTTGTTGGTGAGCTGGACCTCGTCTGCAATGCAAAGGGAGAAACGGGCGTTAATTAAACCAGAGGCGACCGGAGGGGTCCCACTGCACCAAAGGGATGGTGATGGGTGGCCCCAGTCACCCTAAATGTCATCCAGCTCCAGAGTGGTGGCTCTCAACCTTGGGGAACATCAGTTTTGGGGTCTGAGCAGCGTTTGCACCTGACTCATCCCATGGTGTTAACTCTTCGTTATCACCAGAGTGTCTAGAGACCCGCTCAGCCCTTTGGATGGAGAGAACTGGGACAGGGACGTGCTAGAGCTGGGAAGGCAAAGGAGAGAGTTGGGGGTGTGCAGCCTGGAGAAGAGAAGGCTTCTGGGGGGTCTCCAGGAAAGATGGGGAGACCCTGGGCCAGGGTGCCCAGAGAAGCTGTGGATGCCCCATCCCTGGAGGGGTTCAAGGCCAGGCTGGATGAGGCTTTGGGCAACCTGGGCTAGTGGGAGGTGTCCCTGCCCATGGCAGGGGGTGGCACTGGGTGGGCTGTAAGGTCCCTTCCCACCCAAACCCTTCTGGGATTCTACGATTTCTCCATCCTTCAGAGGTGGGTGAGCCAAGACACCTCGCCAAGGTTCACCCAGCAGGGAGGATGGATAGCTGCAGCCAAAAGCTTGGAGGTCGTCTGATGGGAGAAGGTGATCCTGAGACACGAGCGTGCTCTTGTGCTGCAAATATCATAAACGTACAGAGGGACAAAGTCCAGGTGAAGAAACATCTGGTGAAGCCAGTGAGCAGGAACGAGCTGGAGGCAATGAGGAGCCAAAGCCAACGGTAGAGTCAACACCCGCTGCTCACCCAGCTCCAGCCCTGACACTGTCTGCTCACCCCCCAAAGGAGCCTGTCCATCGTCCTTGTCCTCACGTGGGGACATGCTGAGCTGTAACCGTGTGTGTCTGCTCCGTTCATAACCAGGGAAGAGCCTCTTGTCTTCCAGGCTGGCTTTCCAGAGCAGCCGAAAGGAGACAACGACAAACACCTCAATAAAAAGGCTCAGGAAGAGCTTTTAAAGCCAATCCCCTTCCTGCTCCCACTCAGCATTTCTCTTCTCCGTGTTTTCACCTTCCTCCCATCCTGCCCTTCCCTCTGCTTCTCCATCCCAGGGTCCTGGTGCCCATTCTCTGTGTCTTCTTGTGTTGAGGGATATGATTTAGTTGGGCAGTATTGGATATGGTTGGACTGGATGATCTTCTAGGTCTTTTCCAACCTTATAATTCTGTGATTCTGTGATTCTTCCTTACTCCTCCCCTCCGTCCTGCTCTTTCCTGTGTCTCGCCGGGTTTTGCTCATCCTCCACATCCCCACTCCTCCCCAGTGCCTCCTGGGGGGGCAAAGCGCTCCCTCTGCTGTGGCTGGCGTATGGCAGAAAATTCATAAAAATATGAAAACCTGCTCAGAAAGCACCGTGCAGCTGGGCACCCCCTCACCAGACCCGGCAGCAATCCCCAGGCCCGAAGGAGAAGGTGGAAATATGGGATCCCAAGGGTGCATCCACTCACCTCCAGTGACTTTGTCGATGTCGACGTAGAAGCGGAGCATGGCAGAGCCCAGCATGAAGGCCACCCCCGGCCCGATGACGGTCAAGGAGAACAAGATGCCTGGAGAGGGGCGAGAGCAGAGAGAGGCTCAGCCCTGGGTGAAGTGACCAGAGGGGACAGGAGATGCCTTGAGGCAGGACCGGGCTGGACCAGGGTCCACAGCATCTTCCTCCAGCACGGGCTCTTTCCCTGGCAGCTTCCTTATCTCACGCCTTTCAAAGGATAACAACCCCACGCTTTCCAGGGAAGGTTTTGCAAAACTCAGTTTTTTCCTGACGCTTTTCTTCAGCCTTCTAAGAAGACTGGAACACACCCAGGAACAAGACGTGCCCCTTGGCGTAAGAAATCCAGGAAATGTAAAGGGTTTTTTACAAGGTTAAGGAGATAAAAGTTGGCAAATTCTCCTGCGGGAATTACTGATAAAAAAAATTAAATGCATGTAAGATCCAACAGGTGATGCCTTCAAATATGGTTCAGAGGTTTGGAGCATCTACCAGAGCAAGGTTTGATGGAGCATTTCCATCTTCTTGACAGTACTGACCTGGTTTTGAGCCACCTTTGCTGTCCCATGCAGTTCAAAAGGCCACGACGGACGGCAGCTGGATAAGGGCTGCAAGGACCACCCTGTCCATCCCACCACCTGGGGACATCCCTTTCAGGAGCATGTCCAAGCTGTTCTCCAGCACCCCCTCCACCCAGGGGTAGGTGCCCACCTCCCAGGTGGCTGATCCTCCTTTTTTAGCTTCCTACAGTTTCCCTGTATTTAAACAAATTCTTCATTGCTGCATCTTAAACCCACCCATAGCCTGAGGTCAGATATTCCACTTCGCCTCGCTGAAAACGTTTGGGAGGAGGATGTGGTCATCATGTCCCTCTCCAGCTTATCACTCCCAGGCCAAAAATCCCAGCACCCCCCTTCACTCATGTTTTCCAGCTCTCCTGGTCCGTCTGCAGCTTGCCCAAGCTCGGAGCAGAAGAATTATTTTTGCAGAGATCTTCCCAGCACTGGGTAGAGCAGACGGGCTATAGCTCTGCTCTAATTAACGCAAATTAGTTCCGTCTGACCTTCCTGCCAACATCATTCTTGTTCCCCCTCTTCCCAACAGCACCCCCAGGCTTACCCAAATAGAGGGGGGAGTTCCTCTCGCTGGCGAAGTCGTCGATGTAGGAGATCCCAAAGGGCTGGATGGGGACGCCGCCGATGCCCAGCAGCGCCTGGGCGATGAACATGACGAGAAGAACCTCGTGGTTCTCCCTGGCAGCATGGGGGGTGCAGACGGCCTCGCTGAGGTTCCCCCAGGACCCCGGCACCCTGGGCTGGCACAGGTCGGTGGTGTTGCTGGACGTGCCTGCGGGAGAAGGTCCATGGGGATCGGTTTGGAGAGAGAATTTCCCTAAGGACAGCGGCAGGCACGTAGATGTGCACTCAGATGTCAGGTGGGAAACAGTGTTGGAAGGAAATGCAAAGAAACTGCAAAGAAACTGCAAAGAAACTAAAGAAAATGCGAAGAAACTGCAAAGAAACTGCAAAGAAACTGCAAAGAAAATGCAAAGAAACTGCAAAGAAACTAAAGAAAATGCAAAGACACTGCAAAGAAACTGCAAAGAAAATGCAAAGAAAACGCAAAGAAAATGCAAAGAAACTGCAAAAAAAAATGCAAAGACACTGCAAAGAAAATGCAAAGAAAAGGCAATGAAAAGGCAAAGAAAAGGCAAAGAAAAGGCAAATATTGCTGTGCAGATGTTCCCAGCGAGATGGATGCACAGGTCATGAAAAGCCACCTCCGTGGAAAAAGCAGAGCTGAGATCCCTCCCAGGACCTCTGACAGACCCTGCAACAAAGGTAAGTGAGCAAAACTGCAGATGTCGTGAATCGCTATTTGGGAAACGAGAACTCCCTTTACCCAGAAACGGGTTACAAAGCTTCCTGAGTGAAAGCGCTGATCCCAGCACCCTTTCCTTCCCTAAAACACCAGGGGAGGGGGTGGTGGTGGCTACAGCAGGGTTTCCATGCCCCAAACCATGTGCAATTCTGGGTGCTCCACCGGCACCAGCAGCTCCTGAAACCCTGGCTAATGGCACCTGACCCCTTTGCATCCCTGAATTATTCCCCTATTAGTCTCCCTTCCGTGGCTGCAGCTGAGCGAGCCAGCTGTGCTCTCTCCGATGAGCCAGAGAAAAGCTGTGTGCGGGGGGTTTCTAAAAAATCTGCTGGAGCTTCACGGCAGGATTTGGTCTGGTGGGGTCTAAAACCTCGAGGAGAGGTGAGGTGCCCCACAAGCAGCAGTTAGGTGTCAAACCAACGCTCCCTCGCTGCCGGCAACAGCGTTCCACCCCAAAGGTGGCCCGTTGGGTTGAGTCAACCTCCTTCCCCGACCTCTCATTTCCTTCCCCGACCTCTCATTTCCTTCCCCCACCTCTCGTTTCCTTCCCCGACCTCTCATTTCCTTCCTCGACAACCTCTCATTTCCTTCCCACACCTCTCGTTTCCTTCCCCTACCTCTTGTTTCCTTCCCCTACCCCTTGTTTCCTTCCCCCACCTCTCGTTTCCTTCCCCGACCTCTCATTTCCTGCCCCGACCTCTCATCTCCTTCCCCCTCCTCTCGTTTCCTTCCCCCACCTCTCATTTCCTTCCCCTATCTCTTATTTCCTTCCCCGACCTCTCATTTCCTTCCCATGAAGGGCTTCAGAATCCACGAGACCGTATCTCTGCTCTGAAGACACAGCTCCCGTGCACGAGGACAACGAGCCTCAACGCACAGACGAGCTCCGAAGGCTGGAGAAGACCTTCCTGCCCTCTGGCCTTTGCTGCACGGACGTGAATCAAAGGGGGAACCAGAGGCACAGCCCTCGTTTTGGTGGTTTCCATGCCCCTTCCTGTGGTTCCCGCTGTCCCCTGGCTCTGCTTCCCACCACCAGCCGTTACGTCTCGGGACTGAGATTATTTCATCCTCAAAAAACTAAAATTCCTTGAGGACAAGCCTATGGCTTGCAGCTCCCAACGCCCGGAGGGAAGGTCATTCCCTTTATCCGCCCCAAAAGGAGGTTCCTAGAGTACCTACTGGCAACGGACCGGTCGTACTCGTAGGGTCCGGTGATGAAGTGGGGGAGAGACATGAGGAACCCGGCCAAAGAGACGAGGATGGCGCCGCAGCCGATGAAACGGGGTCTGTGCACCCGGCTCCCGAAATAACTTAGGAAGACGATCAGCAACGTGTTCCCGACCTGCAGCAGGACACACAGCCCGCGCGGCCTCACTCGGGGAACGGCAGAACGGGGCAGGCGTCCGTGGGGTGGGGTAGGGGAAGGAGGTTGGGTTTCACCTCATTGAAGGAAGCCAGCAGCCCCGATGTCTGGCTGGAGAGGCCGTAGCGTCGCTCGATGGTTGAGATGGAGCTCTTCAGGTAGCCGGAGACCAGGAGCTGGGAGAGCTGCAGGAGCCCGTGGCAGAAAACGAAGAACTGCCGAGACAAAAGGAGAGCATCCAGCACCACTGCTGCGAGCTGCAAGGTAATGAATCGCATCTCCTGCACGAGGGAGGGATTATTGAACATGGACCGTGAGCCTCTGAAATATTGACCATGCTCCGGCCATCGGTGGTCCTCTGCAACGAGGTCAGGGCTATTGGATAGTCCTCTGCCAAAACAACGACAGGGTTTGTGTTTGTAAGGAGAGCTTTGGTTTTTCAGCAGTAAGTGGCTCTGGACAAAGGGATCACGTCCCCTGGGACATTTCTAGTTTGTGTTGCCTTGACCCCGAGATCCAGCACAGAAGTGGGAGGCTGGTTGCACAACCTTCCTGCTCCCGGCCGGCTGGAGGCAAGCAGCCATCCCCAGTGCTGGCAGGAGCAGTTCTGGGACAGGAACGAGCCCTTCAAGCACAGCACCAAACAGCTTCTCTAGAGAGTCAGGAGGAGGTCAGGGACAATAACCCAGTTTCTCTTTTCCTCTCCTTCTTGCAAAGCCCTGGGTGTAAAGGACACCTCTCCTTTGGGAAAACGTGGTGGTCCTTTTCCCCTTCCAGCAGGAAACCTTGTCAAAGACCATCATCTCCCAGAAAACCCCCTGAGCTCACCTCCTCCAGAGTTTGGGATATAGTTCTACTTGGCTGCCCAGGCAAACACACGGCTCGAGCTGCCCCACCGTTCCCGAGAGCAGCATCCACCATCCCGCTCCCCAGCTGAAACATTTCAGAGCCAAAGGAACTGTCCCGGGAGGGATGGAGACCACCACCCCTGATCCACAGCTCTGCAATGTACTCAGCAAAAGAAAGGAGTCAGCAAGCCATCTCCGTCCCTGCTGCCACGTGGCTCTCCACAGGCATCCTTCCAGTCCCCAAATTAGTTCAAATAAGCAAACCAACCCAAAGGCAAGGAGACAGCCCACTCATCTCACTGCAGGATGGGCTGAGCAGCCCTCGGTCCTTGCAGAGCTGCTGCCCCGCAGCCTTGGATGCTGCCCAAAGCCTCGGTGCTGCTTTTGGCCGATTGCTCCATCTCTGCCTGTTTTGCAGGAGCTCCCACCAGGCAGGAGGCTTGCCTGGAGGAGCTGCTCAGCCTGGCCCGGATTTCTGCTCTGGCTCGTTCTGATCCAGGGCTGAAGAGGGGTCGCTGCCAAATTGGACTGCTCTGTAAGCAGAGGGATTATTTACAGCAGAAAAAAGGGAAAAAAACCGAGGATGGCCAAGACCCCTTGGCTCCCTGAGAACCAGAGCTCCAGGGCGTGGGTACCACCGCCAAAGGGGATGCGTTGGCATCACGCAAAGCAGGATGCAGCCCAGGACCTTCCCCCTTCCAGGGTCACGTCCCCACTCAGGGGTAAGCGGGGTTTGCAGCCAGAAGATGTCACCCAGC
Source organism: Syrrhaptes paradoxus (assembly GCA_013400615.1). Lineage (NCBI taxonomy): Eukaryota > Metazoa > Chordata > Aves > Pterocliformes > Pteroclidae > Syrrhaptes > Syrrhaptes paradoxus. Next base: position 7,779 of record VZTO01000482.1, on the reverse strand, counting down.
CAAAGGAAAGCTTTCCCGGAGTCAGCTTGGCTAAACCTACGCTCCTGCAAGCCGTGCTGGCCGCGTCCGCGCGCCGTCTCCCGAGTACATGAGTTCAGATGGAAATGGTGATGCCGGATTCATTTTTTCCAGGCATCCCTAACACCCAGCCCGAGGGGTATCCACCCACGGCACGCTGCTTTACACCAGCCCCCTGCTCAGCAGCCACCCATCGCTGCCCCACACCTTCAGAGGTCAAAATGGGTGGGAACCTGATATTTTATTCTCCCCTATCTGAGCAGAATAAAGCACAGAGAAGGGAGATGGCCCTGCAACGGCAGCGGCGTGGTGACAGTGTCGGGCAAGGACCCCGGTTCCTCTGGCTCCGGGAGCTGTTTGCTCGCCATCAGATTACAGCACGGCTGGTGAGCCGCCAGGACAAGAAGGAACAGCCTCACGGACGTGGGATCTGCTGGGCAGACACACAACCCTGGTTGTCTTTGGCTGCGCCCGTGATGCTGCATTTTGTCCTGCAGCAAAAATCTCTTCTTTACATTTTCTGAGCGAGACATCCGTCTCCCTAAGTTCGGAGGGATGCTCTTCGTGCCTGGATGGAGAGACCGCTGCTGGCACCACCGTGGCCCTTGTGAAGAGGGAGATCTCCCTGAGGACCAGCTGCTGCAGAGCACGAGCTCAGCTCTGCTCCAGAGGCGTTGATGCCTACAGCATCCCCGAGTTCCCAGAGGTCGTACGGACACCAGCACACACTGGTCCCGTCCCAGGAGGGCTCAGCAGGGCTGACCCTGCAGACACAGCCTGCTTCCAGCCAAACCCTCCCCTGCCAGCAGAGCCTGTTCCTGCTCCCAGCAACAGGAGGGAGAGGCAGCGGGCGGCAGTGTTGGTAAGGATGAAGGCAACACCCCAATAATCAAATTATCTGCTCATCCGCTCCCGGGAAACCAACCTCCCAGCCTGGAGCATCCCTTTCCCACCCTCCCAAAGCACAAGCTTTGCACTACAAACCTAACGTGGGTTCAAAAGAGGGGTGTGACACCAAGAGCCGTGATTTAAGTCCTCTCTGTTCAAACTCGTGGCTGCAAGCCTGGTTTTTGTTGGGTCCCAAAGGTCGAGTCTATGTTTATAAATGCAAAAGGCTGGGGGCCATGCCAAGGTCGGTGAGAACAGAATAACCTGCATCCATCCTACCAAAGTCTTCAAAATAGGGGGGTTTCAACCAAAATCCTGGCTGGGAATGGTCCCCAGTCCTGTTTTTTGGGAAAAGGGCATAGTCATGGAGCAGAGCCACGGCCAGATGAGCTGTCACGCTGGGGTCTGCTCAGGGTCTGGGGACACACAATGTCCCTTCCATCCCTGGAGGAGCTGATCCAAGGACCAGGGTCATTGTGCCCACCCGTGCTGGGTGAAGGTGCCGGCGGGCTCAGTCCTGCCTTCAGGGCATGCCCAGGGGCACGGACACACCACGATGGTCATTGCAAGAGGGTTTGGGTTCTCTCCCAGTGTTTGACCCTGGCTGGCAGCAAAATCTACAGCCGCTCGCTCACCCTCCTCCCCCACCGTCTCCTGGGGATGGGGGAGAATTAAAGGGGTGACGGGAAAAGAGACTCTTGGGGTGAGATCAGAACAGTTTAACAACTAAACTGCAATAATATTGGAAATAATAATTATTATAGTAGTAATAGTAATATATACAAATATACAGATGAGTGACACCCAGTGACACTGCTCACCACCCCATGACCAAGGCTCAGCCTGTTCCTGGCCAACGATCCCGGAGCAGGGAGAGTCCCAAAATCACAATCCCAGAGTGGAGATCAGACCACTGGGGCTGTGCTCCCTCCCAGCTCCTCCTGCCCCTGCAGCCACGGGCACAGCAGAGAAGCTGGAAAGTCCTTGAGTGTCCTGGCAGCAGCTCTGCCCATCAGTGTGTGATCAGCTTCTCCCCAGCACAAACCCCAACAGCCTCACACCAGCTGCTGGGGAGAGTTCCCTCTGTCCCAGCCCAGACCAGGACACCCACCAAGCTGCAGTCCCGGTTACCCAGACCAAAGCCCTACGCTGGACGATGGATCCTGCGCTTTCCGTAGCCTGCAGAGCACCCACCACCCGTGTCCCCCCCAAGTCTCCTCTAGTTTGGGGGATGCCTGGAGGGCAGGACCTCAGGGGACGAACATCCAGACTCGGAGCACAGAGAGCTCCTCTGCTGAAGTCAGCAGTGTGTTCTCATGGACTTCTCCTTCCCTTTTCCGGAGGAGAAAAACAGCTCTGCAGGTCAGGGGGAACACAGGGAAGAGCTAAAGCCTGGGTCAGAGAAGGGAACGAGGATGTTGGTGGTGGCAGGACATCCCCAAGGGGACTGCAGCAGCTTAAGGAAAGTGGAGGAGGAGGACAGGGGCCGGTGGGGTGGTCAAAGACAGCCCAGCAAGAGCCCGCAGGTACGCACCCCGTCCCACCGAGAGCTGCAAAGGCATCCGGCCGCAGTGCAAACAGCAGGATGGAGCAAAGGGAAGGAAATCCCCACGGGATGCCCGGCAGGGCTTCCGTCAGGCTATCTATAGCACTTCCTAATTAAACATCTCCATCTATTTCCTTCAACACATGCATTATTTTTAATGACTGCCAACAACCAGGCTCATGAGAGGGGCCAGCACCTAACAGCTCTGCACTGTGTGTGTGCTGGGAGAGCAAAGACCAAGCGGTTTATGAACAGCTGGGTGCCCCGATGGGAACTGCACTAGTCACCGCACAAATTTGTACGACACAAGTCAGAACCGTACCCCAGAGCGACCAGGGGAGCATTTAGAAAGTCAAAACCAAGATGGAAATGGTTGGAAAAGAAGAAACAAAGAGGAACGTGGAGACTGCTGCCGGTGTTTTCTCCAGCTCCTGCAGCGATCGGAAGTCAACGACAAGTCAACTTCCCAACGTGGGAAAACGGCACAGAAGAAAACTCAGCTTTTTGCAGGATCTGCCAGACTTTCTGTGCTCCCCATGGTGGTGGTTTCCTGTCCTCAGGTGGCAAAGTGGGAGGTCTTGCAATTGAAGCTCTTCAAGCCCAAAGCTCTTCTCACTCCTCGGGGAGTCATTGAGGGCAACCACCGCAGCCACGGGGCATTTCTGGGCTGGGGAATAGTTTAATGAACGAGAAACCGAGAGCTGGTAGCTGCCGGTGGGTGATTTTGCCCCATTCTGTGGGATGGGGGTGGGTGGTCGAGCCCCAGCAGAGCATCTACCATGGGGGTCCTCTAGGACCTCCCACGATACGTGGTGCAGGGCTGACCACACGCAGACCTGGATGCAACCCTGCGCCCTCCTCCGCTAGGTCTGGGAGACATCCACCCTCTGTAGGAGCTTCAGCCCTTGATGTTTTCTGCTCTGTGCTTTAGTTCGAGAACAAACCAGAGCTGTCCCTGCCCCAAGCCTTTCTTACAGGCGGTTCACCCCACCCTCCGCATCACCTTCCTGGGCCATTTATCTGCTTTTCCCAAGGACTTGTGGCTGGAGTCCCTTCACGCCTGGACTTGGGACCGGTGGGATCAGCTGGTCCGGGTCTGATGGGTTACCCTGGCAGATCGGGATGTGACCTGGGTCTGCAGAAACCAGACTTTTCCCAAGACCCAGGACCCAACAGCAGGACACAGCCACGGAAAGAGGGGAGCAGCAACCTCAGCCCAGTGGTCTGGCACCTCTTTCCCATCAGGGGCCAAACCACGCTCATTTTCTCTCCCCTCTGCATCAGTAAAACTAAAAAAACTCTGAGAATCCAAACGAGCGTTTGGGTAGGCTGAGGAGGAAGGAAGGGAGGGGTTTTTAAATTATTTTTTTTTTATAAACATCTGCAAAGCATTACCATGAGAGCCTGCTTATGCTCTGTGTCGGGAAAACACCAAACATCACACCAGCCCAGGGACACAGGGTGCTTGGAACCGACGCACCCCTGCCAAAAACAACCCCATGGCAATGCCAGGGTGCAACGCAACCTTCCTCCTCCGGAGCTGTGCCACTGCCTCCCACCCCCAGTGAGGCACGGAGAGCGCCCGAGCCACCTTCCCCGTGCCCCAGAGGGAAGGGCAGCACCCTGACAGGTCTTTGGTCAGATGCCCTCAACCACAGCCAACGACATCCCAACCCAACGTCTACAGCCTCCATCACCAGCTGAGTCTCTGCTCAACCACGCCTTGAACGAGGAGCTTCTCTGCAATCGTGCACCCGCGCAGGAACTCACTGCTTTTCTGCTTTTCTGCTTTTCTCTATATTTTTGAATATATTTTTGCAGACTGTGCCCTACTGAGCCCTGCGAGGTATCGCTGCTCCCACTCCGCACGTGTAAGAGAACAGAAAAGGTTCAACCCTCAATCCTGAACTCCACCCTGAACAGCCACTAAACTGCAGAGCTGGGAATTAAACACCAACATCTCCTCCCTTGGTGGTCTGGAAAAACCTTCTGACAAAGCTTCCCTCGTGCTTCCCGTGTGGATCGTGCAGCTCGGCAACAAACCCTCCCCGCGAAGGGCTCCGAAAGCCGGGCAGAGTTTTGCCCCAGCGCCGTGGGGAAGTCCCTATCACGCTGTTCCCATGTGTCTGGGACACTTCTGCTGCTATTTTAAGGAGGAGTTTTGTGCTTTAGCACATGATAAAATCCCGTGCGCTGGGCTGTGCTCACAGAGAGGAGAAAACCAGCCTGGGAGGAATCAGCTTGTTCCAGTTTAATCAAAACCAGTTGGGTGTACCCGGGCGCGAGTCCACCACCGCCGCACAGAACCGCCTGTAAGAGAGGCTTGGGGCAGGGACCGCTCCGGTTTGTTCTCGAACTAAAGCACAGAGCAGAAAACATCAAGGGCTGAAGCTCCTACAGAGGGTGGATGTCCCCAGGCAGCTCCCCGATGGCTTTAGGAGGGGTTCACGTGCAGCCATCCCTGGAGGAGGGGTGCTGGGTCCACAGCTGTGTCTGCAAATGATGTCCCCACCTCTGGGACATCAACGTCATCAGGCTCGTCCTCATGGTGCAGGATGGCAACAGGCGGGGTCTGGCAGGGACGGAAAACACGTGTCCATGGGACCATGGTGTCCCACCGGGGTCGGTCACCTTCTCACCCAGGAGGGGTTTCACCAACCTCACCAACAGCCTGATGCCTGGGAGGATGTGCACCTCAAACCACCCGGCACCAGCAACCACCGTCTTCAAACGTCCAACCGGCCCTTCAGGTCTCCCAGTGCCCGTTCCGTTGGCCAAAACCTCTTTGTGTTGACTACAAGGGAGCACACTATGGGCCACGCGTTACTGCCCAGCAAGTCATCGCTCTCCGTCTGCTTCCTCTTCGTCTGCAGGTGAATTGTTGCTGTAACACACATGGAATCTTTCAAAAAACAAATTCTCCTTCTGCAGCATTCTCCATCGGAGGAACCCAACCTCCTCCTCCCCATCTGTGCAAAACCCTGCAGGGAGGCAGCTCCTGGGCAAGACCTCTCTTCCTGAACGCGTGTGTCCGGATGGGACGCCTGACGCTCCTGGAAGCCAAGACGAGACGTTGGGCTTCGATGGAAGCAGCAGCAGCAGCAGCCCCGATTCAACCTGCCCTGATGGACCGTAGGAATTCCTGCCAGGTATCTCTAGAGGCTCGGGGACCATCAGCCCTCGGAGCATTCCCCGAAGGACAGCTTGGATTTATGCCTCTCAGTTGCATTTTGACACGTGGCAATTGGTTTTTCTGACACGCACTCTCTCTGGAGACAGAGATAAATATATTTATAAAAACTGCAGCGCTGTGATTTTTGGTCCTGCAGCCACTTCAAACACACAAACCACGTTGTGCAATGGTTCTGCAAGAACCCTTCAAACCCTCGACTTGAAGTTATGTTTTCTGAGGAAGTCATTTAGAAACCGGACAGGGTGACCTAACTTCTTGAAAGCAAAAAAAAAAAAAATTAAAAAAAAAAGAGATCTGGGGAAAACATCCTGTGCTGAGTATAACTGTGTACTCGGCAACACGCGGGGTCGGGTCAGCTCTGCCTCTGGGGTAAAAACAAGTCCTTCAGGAGTTTAATGAGAAACATAGAATTGGAAAAAAAATATTTGCTCCCCTTGGCCATGGGCAATGCCAGAAGTCCTGGGAATGGTTTCATCCAGGCTGGTCCCAGCCTGCTGCGAGGGTGCAGGGAGGTGGGTGCTGCCTCTGCTCTAAAGGAACAAGTGATGGGACAAGAGGAAACGGCCTCAAGTTGCCCCAGGGGAGGTTTAGGCTGGAGATTAGAAAAAATTTCTTCACTGCAAGAGTGATGAGGCATTGGAACAGGCTGCCCAGGGCCGTGGGGGAGTCCCCATCCCTGGAGGGGGTCAGGAACCGTGTGGATGTGGTGCTTGGGGACATGGGTTGGGTGGGGTTGGGGTGATGGTTGGACTGGATGATCCTTGAGGGCTTGTCCAACCTTCATGGTTCTGCTCAGACCTGGAGGGATCCATGGGGGTTTGCCAGCCGAGGTTTCCAAGCAGAAATTCAGCTGCAGGGTCTTCATCAGGAGCAGCAACGGTCTCCACCAAAATCCCTCCGTTCTGCCCTCCAGGAACCCTTCACAGAAACCTTTGCTCAGCAGAATCGCCCTTGATCCTGCTCACAGACCTGAGCTGACTTTGCACCTCGGTGGCTTTCAGCTTTTGAAGTTTCAACCTCCCTTAAAATATCTCCAGCAAGGAAAAAATCGATGGGATTTTATTTTTAACGATAATCTTGCTGGCATGTAAAAAAACCAAAACAGCTGAATGGACTGGAAAGAGGATCGGGGGAAGAAACCTCAAGACTGCACGGCACCAAGCTGTCCCCTCTTAGAAGCTCTGCCTTGGGGACTTCTGAGCTTCTGAGTCTGGTCTCTCGACTTACCAACGCCTCTAAGGAAACGAAACCGTCCTTTCGCACACACGCGTTAAATCACGTATGGACATACTACATGTGTATAAAAAAAAAATTAAAAATCCCCAAACCTGTGGCTGCAGAGTAACAGCAAAAGCATTTTCCACCGTATTCTCCATTTATTCACCCAGCGGTCCTTTGGTTTGCTCCCACGTCATACCTCCATCCCCTCTTCACCGTAGCAAAACTCTGGGTACCCGCCGTCTCTGCTCGTTTAACCAGGAGCATCTTGAAAGCTGACGTTCGCAAGCCACCCGACCCCCTCCATCGAGCATCGTCACCCAGCTGGACCAACAGCTGCCTTAGCTCCAGTCTCCTGCTTCCTCGGGCGAGGAAAGAGCACAAAACCTCCCAAATGTCCTTTTTGCAGGAAAGAAGATGGAGAGATGAACTTGATCCTGATGCAAGCTGAGAACTTTGGTTTTTTCCAACGCCGTGGTCAATGCGGATCGTTGCCTCCACTTTGCAGATATTTGCACATTTTTTTTTTCTTTTAGGTGTTGCTACACTTCTCCAGCAGTACCCTGCAGCAGACCACCAGCTGCACGAGTGCTGTGATCATTGTTACATGGGATTTTTTTAAAAATGCCATTGCAAGGAGAAAAAGATTCCCCAACACCTCCAGAACCGAAGATTACGGATCCTCCTCTGCAAAGAGCTGAGCACACAAACACCTTTGCAAATAACGAGCCGAGGAGCCCCCCTGGTAGCCACGGGTAGGAGGCAAGGGGCCGGGCAAGGAGGCAAGCTCGAGATCAACGTGCTCGTCCCAACCAGGCAGCACTGGCCCCACCACCAGATCTCAGCTTCTGCTGCATCCAGCCTCACGCCAGCTTGGGGAGGGGGAGAAAAAGTGACCTTCAGCCAGGATTCCCCA
>VZTO01000481.1:12267-38680 GCA_013400615.1 Syrrhaptes paradoxus | reverse complement strand
GAATATAATAATATTTAAAAAAAAAAAATCAGACTTGCTGGTTTTAATAAAAGAGAAGTCTTAACTGAAATCCAGGAAAAGAGCTTGCATTACAAAGGGGAAGTAAGTTTGTCATTTCAGACTTGTGGGCTGTTTCTTGGTGTTTGATACAGTTTATTTCAATTATCCATGAGAGATGAGCTCAGAAACCCCAATCTGACCTACTGTTTGATTGTAGAAATTCAAAAAAATCACATGAAAAAGCAATAATTGAAAAACAGTAATAAAAACCAAATATACCAACAACTCAGAATGACTGCATTCCATGAGCTTTCTTTAGCGACCTCTGGAGACTTCAGGCACTTCCTTTTTTATTTCAATTTCATTGTCCTTTATTTATTTTTGGGGAAAGAAGTTATTTCAATTGTTTTATTTTTGATGACAACAATTTAGCATTAAAATGTTTTACCTTCTCTTTCTTATGAATTTTCTGGTGATATTTAATATTTCACTTTTCCCAACCACAGTGATTTAGCATCCTTATTCTAATTTATTCACTTCCCACAGACCCTCATCCAAACATTACATTTCTATCCACTCTCAAAGGAAAAAAAAATAAAGGAGGTGGGGGAAAAAATTAGAAACTGACAGGGCTTTTGTATTTTGAGAGAAGGAACTCTCCTCACTAGGTGATAACTTTCAGGGTGACAATTCTCCTCTGTAGAACTGTTACACACAGTACAACTTCAGTTACTAGCACTTCAAGTGTCATTTAACTAATATACAGACTTTCTAAGTATTCACAGGAATGTAAAATCCTGCACTCGTAAGCAGTAATATTTAAACAGAATGGGCAATTAGAACACCAAACAAGTGGAAATTTTAAAGATGCTCACAGGAAAATTCACATTTCAGAGACATGGAAGTGTTTCCTCGTGCACAAATGCTCTTAAAATCATGAAAGCTATGCAGAGATGAGGGGTGGTATGATGCCTCTCTTTTGCATCTCCAGATAACCTTAGAAAAAAAACTTCATAAGCTGCCGGAAAAACTGTTCTTTTCATGAGAGGTCACTGATGCCTTCCAACAAAATGGCCTCTCCTATGAAACACTGCAGAAATCTCGTTTGTTTCTAGGCTTTAGTTCACAAGCGGAAGGACACATTGCAGTGTCTGTAAAAATGCAAGGACCAGCATTGAAAATGTCATAACACTAATTAAGAAGACATGGCACAATTTTATAACCTGTCCTTGTCTTTTCTTCTTTTCTTTTGCAAATAGCCAGATTTTGAAAAATTATCCTTCAGATTGAGGAAACATCTTTCACCAACACACTTCCCCATGCATAAATCCCCTTAATGTAGAATTTAAGGAAGATTTAAGACTCTTTTTACCTTTACAGCTTAAAGTGGCAGGTTCCCAAGTTTCATTTGCAGTGCAATATGAGAACTTTCCCTCATCGCTGTAATACCCTTCTTTACACTCATAATGAACCGCACTTCCTGGTCGCAAACTGTAGTTCCCCACAATGTAACCATGCTTCATTTCAGGAGGTGAACCACATCCAATTTCTGCTAAGAGATGGGGTTAGAAGATCTTGCAGTACAAAAATCACAACGCACAACCACTTTAAGATGAGCTGAACCTGGAGACGGTCGTATCACACAATACACCCAATCTGAGGAATCTGCGGGGATGCCAAAGGGTTAGATCAGAGATGAACAGTTGTGGTGGCCACAGCTGGAGGAACACAGTGACCCAGGTATTGAGCTACATCTTTACTAACATTCAGTCAGAGCCATTCGCAACACTAAAGAGGAGACACTGCAATGTGATGGTGCTTTGCATGTGCTGGTGTTGTTACAGCAACGACTGAACAATCCTTCAAGATCAGAGGAACAGATTTATTTCCCTGTGCATGGGAAAGGTGAAGCACTGTGGACAGGCTGAAGTGAAACAGTCTGCCCCTCCATTCCTCCATCTCACTGAACCAGCCTGCTCCCCTCCTAACTCCACAAGCGACATTAGTCAGCACAGACACATCACTTCCCCAACGCATGTGGAGCGGGAAGTTGGTGAGATAAGCAGGGTTACCAGCAATTCTGGCAAAACAAAGTGGAGCACTCCAGTTAGAAAAACTGCATGAACTACAGGCAGTGAGCCTTACTGACTGTTCTTGCAATAATTCACAAATGAGAGCTGGATGTAATTGAGGCAGCTCCTTCCACCTGCGATACCTGAGTTCACACACACTCTGACAGCTACAGCTTACACTGCTAGCATTTTGCATCTGTGAAAACCTACGCTAGAGAGGAAAGGAGGAATAGTTTCTAATTTTTTTTTTTTAAGACAAGGCAAAAAGAACAGTTTATTTATGCAAGTGGCACAGTGTGTAATAAACAGCTAAACTATTATTTTATTATTTTTCTCCCCTGGGCTTGTTTCATTAATCTAACCTCTCTCACCAGCTATTTATCCTCTCTTTCCTTCACCTTCATCCAGTGTGATTATATAAGCAAGTGGGTTATACCACACTTCCTTCCTATTCAGAAACTAACTACACCGCTGTCATGGAATTATTAAGCTTCTCTGACCCTGCACACCTGAACCACTGCTGAGACCCTGTAGAAATCATATCAGGTGTAGACACCGCTGGAACTAATCCAAGAAGAAAAAAAATCATACAGCAAGTAAAGTTCACAGAGAGACCTTCTGCCCTGAAGACTTAAAGCACAGGTCAGAGCCAGTACTACTACATCATCTAAGATCTGATTTTATCTGCTAGCAAAAACAGCATCCAAAGACTCTCACCTTTGCATGAAACTATGTTCCCATCTGGATGAAAAGAACGCTCTCCATCTTCTAATTTGTAACCATCATTGCAGTAACACTTGTAGCTGCCTTCAGTATTCACACATCTTGCATTGCGACCACACACCCCAGTCTCCTCACATTCGTCGATATCTACAAATTCAGAGAAAAATATATGCACTTAGTGACTATTTTTTTAACTAATGTAGGACCCAAGCTTAAAACAAATACAGCATCCCATGAAGGGTTCTATGTAGCTTCTGAAAGTTCTTCTGGGAAACAAAAGAGCTTATCATTGTCTGCTGTTCAAGCATCTGGAAAGAGGAGACTCTCAATTTTGTATCTTTTTAATTGTTTCTGTTTTACGTGACAAATAGTTTTCAATGTTATCTCCTGCTACAACATTCCCAGAAAAAATCCCATATATGCAAATATCTTAATCAGTTACAATGGTTCATTACTGTAACAAGGAACTTGCTAATACCCTATACTAAACACATATATGACGTTCTGGAGGAAAGATAAGTATCATCTTATTTTCTTTAATCTCACTTCCTCTTCTTCTGGAAAGATTATTGCTTGAATGTGACCACAAAGCAATGATTTGTAACACAGCAAAGAATGCAAAACAGAACTAATTCACAGCTTTTAGAACCTAGATGTCAAATAAGTGTTTGTATCCACAGCAGAAGGTGCTCTGATGCAGTTTGAGAAAGTAAATTCTAAAGTCACAGGAAAAAAAGACTTGTGCAGTAGAAAACTTAAGTTCTGGATTCATGGTGCTCAAGATTCTTTGTGATCCTTACCTGTACAGTTTGTACCATCATTGGGAATAAATGTCTTGTTGTTGTTGGAGGCTCGGTATCCATCAAGGCAAACACAGTAAAAACTTCCGTGTGTATTATGACACAGTGTATAATTTCCACAGATCTTGCTAGCTCCAATCTGGCATTCATCCTTATCTGTCAGCACAGTTAAAACACATCAGACAGAGATTAAGAAAAGTAGAATACTCTTCCCTCCTCACTCATTCTTGTGTAATCAGAGTTCCCCTTAGTATTTTCCTAAGTTATCTGGCATGTAAACACTACTAGTAAGGTGGAGTATTTAGACCAACAGAGGTTGTTGACCCTGGATGAAACAATCAATAAAGTTTCACGATACAGCTTGAGTTGATCTAAGAGCAGCTGAAACCAGAGGGCCCTGCTCTCTGCTTCTGCTCTTCCAACAGCACGCACTGGCTGCAGCAGTTGATGGAGCTTCTGCTGCTCTTACCCAACTCATCCAACTCACCCAACTGGGAGAGAATTAACACAGCAAAATATGCAGCTCTTCTTCTTCCACAATAACAATGTAGATGAATTCTGCGCAGGGCACAGCAGGTGTCAGTGCTTGTACAGGAAGGGGAAGAGATAGGAGTGGAAGAGATCAGAGGTGGAGGACCTTCCCCTTTAAATAGTGGTCAGCTATTACACAGACTCAGACACAGCATTTGACATCATCCTTTGATTCATATATTGATTTGTCGTGTATGAGATAGTATTAAAAGGACACTATCAGCTCCAGTAATAAAACAATGCTGAGCAATACTTTTCATATAACAGTCATTTGCATTTAAGAAATCTGTGTATATATGCACATTGTTATTAATAACAGAACTTCAGTTTATGAAAAAATTTTCAGTTACCCAGTAACCTGAGGTAATTGAAAAAATCAGCAAAAAGCACTCATTTTAATTGTCAGATTTATTGTCTAGTTTTCAGTTCAACTCATATCTTGAAAAGAACAGTGAACCCCACCATATTCAATTTTTTTTCTGAAGCTAGGATAAAAAATATTAAATAAACCATTCCAATACATTATACTTTACAAGTAAATGTGTGATAAAAACTAAATTTTCTAAGACAAAATTAATTTAAATCCTTCACTATATAGCAGAAACTGAACAAAATAGTTAAGCAACCAAGTACAAACCAGTATTTATATCAAGTACAAGTAAAGTACAACTCATGGCTCACTGCTGGAGGAAAAAAAAAAAGGAAAACCATTCCACACATATTCTGTTTTAGAAATTCTGTGACAAAATGACACAGGTTTTACTGTGTTTTGAAGAATTCAGTAATATTACGCGAGAAAAAACATTTTAGGAACACACACAGTTTCTTGCCATTTTAAAAACAGGCAGCCTACCTTGACAATGGGTTCTTCCGTTGCCTACAAATCCATAGTTACAGATGCAGACACTCTTCCCTTCAATTTGATGACACGTAGCATGAATGTGGCAAGTCGCACAGACATCTGGAACTGATCTGTTCACAATTGCTTTAAGAACAAAAAGACACTATTACTTTTTTTTTTCTTTTTTTTTTTTAAAAAAGGACTATAAATGTGGTCTGGCATGGGTAACCAGCACAGAATTTGAAGTGGAGATAAAATCCAGATTAATACACAAAATGTAAAACACTATATCCTCCCACCTCATTTTCAAACTTGCAGGAAAACCACAGTCAAGGCATAGTATTCACAGACCACAGATGAAAAAATAAACATAAAAGATTCAACAAAATAACTACACTGAACAGCTTTCTCCATCCATCTGTTCTTCAACAACAAAACAGCTTTTCAGCAGTTAGTAAGGCTTACGAGACAGATAATAGCTCTATCCAATATTATTAATCTTTTCTTCATTTTCGCTTTTTTCTTTTGTTTTGATTTCTGATTCCTCATTTATTTTGCTATTTTGTTTCTATTATTTACATGTAGATATTTGGGCTATTTTTTAATCTATTTGTACCTTGTACCATCAGCATGTATAGGATATAAATGCCATTCATAAAAACAATGTTGAGAACGCTGCCTGGAGAAAAATTACTTATAGTCAGTTTAGAAATTAATTCATACTGGAAGCAGTTTAGCAGCATATGACACACAACCTAATTTACTGTAATTTGACAGGGCTACATGAAACTAGAATAGAAGATGAACTTATTCCCTTATTTGTATTCATACTTTTAATGCATTATGTGCACTTCCCTCCGCCTTTTGTTAGCTCTTTTTGTTATCTTCACACATGCACTGGCGTTCTAAATGATAAACCTCAGAACGGATGGCTCGCATATAGACAAAGCATGTATACGCTTACACCCTCTTTACATTTTTAAAGAAACAATTAATACTGCACAAGCCAATGCTGTCTCATGATGCTGGACATAGCAGTGTGGAATTGTTTACCCTTCAAAGACAGACAAGTCTGATAAGGACAGTGTGGTTCTTGGAGAATTCAAATCTTGCTGCACATGTAGCAGCTCCGACAAAACTTTGCCTGCCTTTACATGGTGTCTGAATACACAACCACAACTGGAAGAAGGCAGCTGGACAATCTAAGCCAGCTTTTTTTACCCACCAAAGGGATCAGTGTGATACAACTGCCCTTCCACATGCGCAGTGTTTCTGTTTTACTCACTGTGCGTTCCTGAGCACTGCAAGTAAGACCTGTGGGAAGCACCAAAGATTCCTACTCCTCATTCGTGATGCTTTTATATACGTGTGTGTGTGTCCCTGTGTGTTTGTGACTGTGTGTCTGCCTTCCTAACAAGAACAGAAAACCAAACCTGTAAGCATGCAATGGTAGCCAAGGCAGATCTGAAAATTAAAACTAGCCTCCTCAGATTGCTCTCCCGGGAGATTAAAAAAAAAAAAAAAGTGTTCTTTTTTTCCCTCCTCGACTCCTAACGAATACTTCACGAATTATTTCCCCTCAGAAAACACGGTTTCTCACCCCGGCACTGAAGCCACCTCGGCGGGTCGGCCCTGCCCGCGCGCTCCCTCAGCCCCGCTTCCTGCCCAGGCCGCGCGCACGAGGCCGCTCCCGCCACAGCCCTGCCGCTACGGAATATGGCGCCCGGCGCACCGCCTCCGGGCCCTCGACGTCCCGGTAGGGCAAACGCCGACCGCCGGGCCACAAGCCTCCCACCGCCACTCCCCTCGTCCCACTGCCTCCGTCCCCTTCGCGCCTTCCCCGCCTCGTCGGAACGCCGCCACCCTGGCAGCCCGAGGCCCCGCGTAGAGAGCTGGGCCCGTGCCGGGGGACACCGGGGAGGGGCCGCACTTACCCCGCCGCTGACCCCCGCACTGCAGCAGCGCCAGCAGCAGCAGGAGCGGCCCCAGGGCCCGGCCGACCCCCGTGTTCATGTCCCCGCTGCCGCCTTCGCGCCCCTGGGTGCTGCGCGGCGCCGGGGCCTTCGCATCCTGCCGCGGGGTGGAGGGTGGGAGGGGAGCCCGAGGGGAGGGCGAAAGGCCGCGGCCACTGGGCTGAGGGCGTCTCGCTGTCACCGGCGGGGCGGGAGCAGAGTGCGGCCCTGCTTGGGGCCCCCTGGCTTTCCCCTCCGAGAGGCCCCTTTCCTGCTTCGGACCAAGTGCCGTTGCCCGCAAAACCCTATGTTTTCTTCCTTCTTTATTTTTTTTCTTTTTTCTTTTTCTCTTCCCTGGCACAACCCGTTTCCTTCCCCAGGACACCGCCTCTGCCCGCCACGCGAATGGCAGGGCCGATAAGGGCTCCTGCTGTCTGTAGCAGCCAGCTGTCACCTCGGGTGGGGGAGAGAAGGGGAGGGAAGTGTTATTTACGATTCCTGGGAAAGGGGGAAAAGCGTTTGGAAAGTTACACCTATTTGTATGTGGCAGGCGTTTTGCTCCCAGTCTGCTCGCAGTGGGTTCCTCCTACTCTGGCAGCAGAAGGGAGTAAGAGGCACCTCCTGGTTGATATTGGGATGGAGCAGCACCTCCTGGTTGATTATCGGACCAAGTAGTACCTGCTGGTTGATGTTGTTGAGGAATGGTGGCCACTAGCAGGTCCTCGGGCCTGCTGGGGCAATGCCACAGCCCCATGTCAGGAAGGGGCCTGCGTCCCCCTACGTGCAAGAGGGAAGAGGGAGCTGCTCGACAGCTTTGCTGGACCCATCTGCAAGCTTGTCTGAAGCTGGCATATCAGTTACCCTGTAACTGTACGCCATCAGCCCTTGGCACTTGAAATTAAGGAACACTTTCTTGTAGGCCTTTGGAGCAGTACAAGTGAATCCTAAAACTTTTGTTTTCTGCTGTATAAGAATGGTAATCCTCCTAAAGTTCATGGTCCTCCTTCAGGTCTGCAAGCCTGCATTTCAGAAAGCTGCATAAACTTATCTAGAAAAGCAGTTGCAGTTATCACAACTACAGTAGAGGAGTGCCAAGGAGATAAATGGGGGAAGCCTAGCACAAAGGTAGATTTGGGCATCTTTGATGTGTTCTAATGAGCTTCCTGAAGAAGTTTTGTTCAGGTGCTATGTTGCCTTTACTTTAATGCACTTTAATGCTAACACAGTTGAGTCTTCCATTACAACTGCATAACCTGATATTTGACTGCTGTGTCTGCTGCAAAGACTAAACAATGTGCCTGATTTCAATGGAAACAAAACCCAGCTTCATAAAACTATGAGCTATATTGATTTATTTACACTAGTTGGTGTGTTCCAGTGTTTTTTAATTCCAGTTCTGGCTACTTAAGCATGTATACATTTTTAATCAACTTCTGCTACCTCTATTCATCTTGACCACAACATGAAGTGACCTAATTCTTCAGCAGTGTCCAGTTACATCAAAAGTGACCCTGCTTTTCAAATAACACCCTACAGATGTTAGTACTGCATATTTCTATCTTAAATTGCTGAAAGTGGAAGAATGAATTCTCAATAGTTGTTAAGTAGTTTATCAATATAAAAAAATATTCGGAAAGGAATTGTTCTGCACAACGTATTAAAAATTATTTGGAAATTACTTTTTTTCTCTCACTTAGCAGCCCACCAAGTTGCAGAGCCATTGATAGCTGCAATTTCTGCTGTTCCTTTCATAAAATGTAGTGGGAGCAACTGCTTATAATTATAAGCACCTCACACAGCAAACAGGTAAACATTTTTGGCAGCAAGCCTGAAGAAATATTAGTATATAATTATAAAGAGGACAAGTTAAAAAATGTAATATAAACACTCTTTAGTAAAGTAACAAGGAAGTGTATCAGCTGAAGAAAATAAATGACCTGGACTAGAACAAACCTCTTGTTTTGTTCCAGTCTAGTATGTCTTACACAGCTGATTAGTTGCCGTTTAAGACATACTTCAGTACCAAATAAAGACTACTTTATATTACGTATATGTTGTTTGCATATCTAAATTCAAAGCACAGTCATAGGAAATGTGTCAAAAGGATGTTGAGATGTCATCTATTCTGTTTTTTCTATTACAAGATCAACTCCACATAAATTATTCCTGACGTATTTGTCTAATCTGCTCCTTATAGTGACAGTGATGTACAGTTCACAGCATTCGCAGGCACCTCTTCCAGGACTTTGCACTCTTTGTAATCTGAAAATGGTAATCTAAGCTTCAACTTAACTTTTAGTTAAATTGTTAAGTCTTTGTTCAGTTCACAACAGGCTCCAAACAGCCTTCATGATCTGGATCTAGATTTTATATCAGCCACCGAAGCAAGTCACAGATCACTTCTACTCTGAGGTCACCTGCCCAAGTCCTGAGCTAATTTGTTGAGAAAGACAATTAAAGATTCAGGAGGGTAAAACAGATCAGTGTCCCAACATGCTGGTCCTTACAGCTTAGGCAAATTTAGCTTATTTCATACAAAATTTGTCTAATGAAAATACAGGATAATATCCACGTGAAATTTCTGTTCTGGATGGGGTAAGGCTTTTAATCTTTTCACTGTCAAACTTAAAGGACAGTTTAGTTAGCTTGTAATAACGATGTTTTCTTTGTCCCTAAAATGTGTCAGAAACACCTCGAACACTGTTCAGTTTTTGGCCCCTCACCACAAGAAAGACATTGAGGAGTGAGACATTCCTGGAGTGTGTCCAAGAAAGAGCAACGAAGCTGGTGAAGGGTATGGAGAACAAGTCTCTGAGGAGTGTCTGAGTGAATGGGGGTTGTTAACCCAGAGAAAAGGAGGCTGAGAGGAGACCTTATCGCTCTCTACAACTACCTGAAAGGAGGGTGTAGCGACGGGGAAGTCAGTCACTTTTCCCAAGTAACAGTGATAGGATGAGAGGAAGTGGCCTCAATTTGCACCAGGGGAGGTTTAGATTGGATATTAGGAAAAATTTCTTCACCAAAAGGGTTGTCAAGCACAGGAACAGTCTGCCCAGCGCAGTGGTAGAGTCACGATTCCTGGCGGTATTTAAAAGACATGTAGGCATAACGCTTAGGGACATGGTTTAGTGGTCAACTTGGCAGTGGTGGGTTAACAGTTGGACTTGATGATCTTAAAGGTCCTTTCCAACCTAAATGTTTTTATGATTCTGTGATTGTAAATCTCACTATCCAGAAGGCATCTGCACCAGTATTTGCTTCCATTTATCTTCTTTGTGATAAGAAAATAGTTGTGATGGTCAAAGTAATTTAATTCATCCAGAGACACTTGGAAGTTTCCTGTGCGGTTTTTCCTTGCAGCTGTCTAAATGGCGATAACTGAAAATCGGAAAGGCGAGCAGGTTTAAACATCTCCGCAGCTGTACGTATTTGTTTGTCTTCTTTGCAGACAGTGAATGTCACTATGTCATCTAAATCATATTCTTTTTGTAAGGATGTTTGGCACAGATTAAACTACTTATTCTGACATACAAAGGCAAAATATTTGATACTAGTGGCACTTTCAGCAAACATTTTAAAAAACACAGCAAACATCTTCAGCAAGACTGAATAAATGTAATTCGTCCATGTTAACGGATCACGGATTCATATTGCAGTTTAATTCTCAAACAGCTTGCTATCAAGCACTTCTTTCCAGCTGGCAATGAAAAGCATACCTATAACTTGATGGAAGGTTCCTTCCATCTGAATTCTGCCTCTCTTGCCTATTTAAAATGAATCACATTAATAACTGGTTTCTGGTTATCCACATAATTTCCAGAATAAGCAACAGCAATTCTTGAAGCAGAAATAACTGAAAAATTGGCTGACCCTCTTCAGCTTCTAATGAAAATGCTTCAGTAAATATAGTGCAGAAGAAAAGCATTCTCTTGTAATGAATTTTGCTACAAAGGAAATATTACCACTCAACTGTTTCAGTGTTTCTGTCTGTCCTCTCAGGTGCCCCTATGCCACTGCCTCAACTCCTAACAAACAAAGTCAAGATAAAAAAAAGAAATGGGATTTCTGTAAAAGAATTAGAGTGAGAGATATCTGAATTTGAACATTAAATATTGAATGCTTCTATACGACTTCCCTGGAGAACAGGACTTGGATGAAACAGACGTCAGAGCATGCCGTGTACATCTCATAGCAAGTACCTGGTAGGTGATAAAGGCTGCTGACAGTTGCTGCTAATCAGAAAAGCAGCTCTACAGAGCAAAAGAGCTGCTATCTGTGGGTTTTCACATAGGAGTAGGAGCCCAAACTGAGCTCTGCCACAAACTTACTGTGACCTTTGGTAAGATACCCCCTTTCTGCCTTTCTTGGCTTCTCCCTCCCACTTCATGATGAAACTGGGATAGAATTCCTGCATAGGTGTGTTGAGACTTAATACCATAAAAGCAGGTCTGAGATGATGCAATGTAAACTTCTCTGACAGAAGCTTTGATGTCACAGCAATCTGCCCCAATTTGTTTTAAAACCACAAGGACTTGGCATCAATTAGTTTATGGAGCAGCATCCTAATGTTGCTAAATCTTGGAATATCATGTGAGAAGGCTGCTGACTAGTCATTGCTTCTGATTGTTCCATGCTGTTATGTACAAGCTGTGTCATTATTTTGAAGACAAGGCAATCGTTAAGGGGAGAGAGGCAGAGAGTCACAAAGGAAAAGTAAATTTAAAAAAAAAAAGAGTAATGGTACCCCTTTCATACATTTTATATATGTGTCTGTATATGTGTGTATGTAAAGTCGTGTTCTGATTTTCTTAGCTCCAGATAGATGGACAGATATCTCTTCCTTTCTGTTCTTAGAATACCTGCTAAAATCAGAAGAAAAAGAACTGGGCAACAAGCTTAATGCTTCCTTCCCTGACAGGATCCCTGAGCTCATCCACAGGGGTGCAGGCCTTACTATTACAGCTGTACAAAACTTAATAACAACTTACAGGTAAGGCAACAACTAATGATAATTTATTTGGCAGGTACAGGAGGAAAACCAAACCCCACTGATTTTATTATCCTTCTCTCACCATTAGCTTTGCTGTATTTTGGGAAAAGATCAGTCTAGAAGTGCTATATTCACTAGATGGGAAATAGAGTAACTTGCCAAACTATATTATCTATGAAAATAATAAATTCCATACACACGTCTTATGACAAGGGAGAACCAAATATTGACTAGAGACTATAAATCAAACAGTTCTCTTCAAACTGTTCAGGCAACTGGGAATTCTCTTCAAAATACAAACAACTGTATTTTGTCACCTGGCAGTTTCATATTTGCATCAACCCTTTGTAGTGGGAAAGAAGAAGGGAAGAATCTAATAACCAAACCTTTCACAGTAAATACCTTGACCTTCACTCATGCTGCTTATCCAGTTTAAATAAGTGGTTATCTCAATTAGAAAGCACCTCAAGTTACTGTGTTTTTTAGACTGGGAACACAAAGCCAGCAGGCTTTCAGATTCATAATATTATGCATTCATTTTTGGCACTCGAAGAGGAAGTGCTTTTGTTTGGTTACAAAACCAGCACAAGCTCTGTTCTTTGGTCTTTGAAAATTCAGTTAGGTATAACTATTACTTCTACATTCACTGGCAATCAGAAGAGAAAGAGACCCTGGGTGGTGACTTTTGTAGGTTTTCATAAATTGTTGTAAAGACATAAGACTGACATTTCTAAGGAAATAAAAGGTCACCTAGTCGTCTTTTTATATCAGTTGCAAAGCTGACAACCCTCTTTATCTTCAAGTAGTTTACAATATTCCCACAAATATTCAAGGCTATCAATAATGCCACTCTCCAGAAATTGATTGGCAATAAGAGACCACTTGTCACAGTAATTAAAAGGTTGAATTCTGTCTCATACTGAACTTTTGCTATTGCACCACAAAAATACAGTAGCTAAATGACAAAATAATTGACCTTTACTAGGATTTTGTCTACTACCTTCTTCTTCCCACCAGGAACAGAGTATATGTTCGCCAATAGGACTTAAATAAGAATTAGGGATCAGAGATATGCTTAAATAAAGATGATGGAAACTTCTTTATAAAAGCAAAAGAAAATATTTTGGGGATAAGCATTCACATTCCAAAGGGACCTAAAACTTTGGAGAAAAAGACTGACACGACTAGTCAATTGTTCCATTTTGTACAGACCCAAAGATAGGGAGATTATTGTACATCTCTGATAAAGGGTCTGTGCATGAAAATGCATTTTTTATGTGCTGGCTTTGGGACGCTGCTTGTCAAACCAAAAAACACAAGTATTTGATACAAGTATTTGTTGGCTTTTAAAGAGATTTTTTTTTAAAAGCACTGGATTAAAATATTTACAAAAATGTAAAAATTTAATTAAGATTATTTCTAAAATCAAACTGTTCTTTAAATTTAATCATCCTTGCTTTAATCTGAAAATTTAGGCAGAGAAGTGTCACTGTAGATGGCACAATAGCTAGGAAACAGGGAAAATATTTTTGAACCTAAGCTGTTGCTTAATGGTTGTCAGTGTTATGGTGAAATGTTTGAAAAAACATCACTGGCAGAAAAACACTTAGAGACACTTGTGTCTTAGAAGTGTAGAAACATTTACAGGCATTATTAACTTATCTTATGCCTAAGAAGAAATAGCTACATCTTGGAAAATAAAAAAATTTAGAAAAAAGCTGCTCTGCCTTTATAGTTTTTTTTTCCTCTTCGCATAGAAAAATGACCCCTTAATGACAACCTGAGCGTGTCATTGCAGACTATCATGAAATTAAAATATAGTGCATATTAACTGCGCGTTTCTAATGGACACCAGAATCAAAAATTTGGGCATGTTTTCAACTTCTTGTAGCTTGTCTTCCCAAGGAATGCATGGCCAACTTGTATTCTAGAATGTTCCCTCAAAATTAATAAGCAATTAATAAGCACACAATACATCAGTAACTGCTTTTCCTAGACTACTTTTCTGACCTTTAATTAAGATACACTTTAGAGTCGCAGAATAAACATTGCAATTGTTTTTGATCATGTGCAATATTTCTCTCAAAACTCTTGTGACAGTATTATGAAGAGGGAAACTGAGACAAATGAAACTTGCCTAAATTCACAAAATACCCACAGATTTATCTGAGTAAGAAATCAAGGTTTGTCTTACAGTGCACTGACAGTTGTAACCTTTAACTCTCTAGGCAAAAAAAGTCCATACAAAAATACAATCTTTACCTAGAAAAAAAAACGTATAGAAAAACCAAGAAACAGATAAAAACCCCATCTCTGCCCACACAACAAACCTTGACAGGGGTAACATATGGCTACTATGCATCTAATGAGTAGTTAATGAGCTACTCCCCCACTTAATCCTCCTTTTGCCTTCTTGGAGGCTTGAAATTCAAATAATGTTAGTCCATGGGAACTAAATTATGACTGCCTATTTGGTCCTGCACTAGGCTGGGTATTTTTTTCTTGCTAGATACTGTATGAACTCACTGTCTAATTAAAACTACTGAAGTTTTTATTTCATACCCATTTGGAGCACAACTATTTCATCTGTGACATTATACAGCTACATAAATCAGATATCCCAATTTATAGCTGTCCTAATAATATAACACTGTGGGGACCTTGCCGCTCCCCAAGCTCCTGAAGGAGGCAACACACCGCATCATCCATCTGCAGGCCCTGGCCTGTCAGTGGTGGTGGGTGCTGGTGGTTGGACGGCAAGAGGGGACAGGGGTGCCAAGACCCACGTCCCACAGCTTTGCTCAGTTGGCCAGGACAGGATCCACGCATTTCTCTGCTTGGCTTTGGGCTCAGGTATTTCTGCGTCATGCTGAAGGCTGTGAAGCCAGATGAGACCAAGGTGGAAATGAGGATGGAGAAGGAGATGGAGGTAGATGTGGAGGTGGAGGAGGAGGAGGAGATGGAGGTGGACATGGAGGTGGAGGAGGTGGCAATGGAGACGGACCCACCAGCAGTGGGACAGG
The DNA here is from genome assembly GCA_013400615.1 of Syrrhaptes paradoxus. Lineage (NCBI taxonomy): Eukaryota > Metazoa > Chordata > Aves > Pterocliformes > Pteroclidae > Syrrhaptes > Syrrhaptes paradoxus. The sequence continues at coordinate 23,748 of VZTO01000481.1, read as the reverse complement.
CACATGTTCCCCATCCACTGCCCGCCCATCAGGATGAACCCCAGCTGGAATGGGGAACCCCAAGCTCTGCTGGGTGAGGCAGTGCCCGTGAGCCAAATGGCCGTGCTGCTTGTTTTTTTCCAGGGCTGACGGAGATGTGGGGCTTGGCGGAGCAGTGGGGACCATCCAAGAAGATTTTCACTTGTAGTTTCGAGGTTTTTTGCTGCTTAAGGTTGTAGTTTAGCGTTGTTTTGCTGTTTATTGTTGTGGTTCAGAGTTGTTTTTCTGTTTAATGTTGTACTTTAGAGTTATTTTACTCTTTAATGTTTTATATAGTTGTTTTTCTGTAAATAAAGTTTTTTCTTGCTGTTTGTTCAGATCTATGGTCTCTGTCTCCCAGTTGCATTTGCTTTGGGCGCAGGCGGCATTTGCAGAGTTGTGGGTTCCAGGTGCTCTGGGTTCCTGGGCTCGGAGGTGGCTGGGGATGCTGGCACGGGCTCGCCGGGGGCAGCAGGTCCCTGTGCACAGAGGGGGTCCCAGTTCTGGGGGTGCCAGCAGCTGGTACGGTCCCAGCCCCGCAGCACTGCAGGCTGCTGGGAGCGATGGTGGGACTGGGGGAGAGCCCCAAAAGCCAGAAGGGCAGAGTGGGGGTGCCCGGAGAGAGCCAGAGCCCACAGCAAAGCCATCCTTGCCCTGTGCGGGGTCCTGCTGCTGGCAGTGGCCCAGCCCTGGTTCCCCACTTGGGGGGACCCACGGAGTGGGCAGGGCAGGCTGTGGCGGGGATGGTGCGGGGGGCTCTGGGGAGAGGGGCGTGCAATGAGGCCCCACGTCTGGAGTGCAGGACCCCAGGAACCGGGAGTGGGCAAAATGCATCGCATCTTCTGTGAAAGGTACTGATCAGACATGATCCCCATGTTCAGGCATTACAACTTTCATGATGCTGTAAATGTATTAAGGCAGAATAATCTTTGGAGTTTGTATATCTAGGATATTAGACTTTGAACTTGAATTTTTGCTTGTTTTATGAATTTAATGTCATGGAACTGTTCTAGATTGACAACATAGGAGAATGACAGCCAGTGAGTGGCATTGAAATCTCCTGTACAGAAAATTGTGTTTTCTTCAGTTCAGCCTTACATCAGCAGTGTATCTACCCTGCATAGGATCAATTAATCTAGAGGGGTTTGTCCTACGAGGACTGTTGGAACTTTGATCCCTGTAATTCCTGTGTATGGTATCAGTGCCCTTAACTTAAAAACATGCTGAAAAAGAAGAAACCCTCTTAACTGCTTAGAAACTGAATACAGACTATTGACCCACTTTGATGAATAAAAACAATTTCGACATAGAACTGCCTGAGATAGCCTGCACCTTAAAATGGAGGGGGTTTTGATGGTTTCCAGTGTGATTAGAGTTCTTTTGCTGTTTAAGGTTGTAGTTTAGAGTGACTTTCCCCCTCTGCTTCCGCTCTGGTGAGACCCCCCCTCCAGTGTTGCATCCAGCTCTGGTGCCCCCAACATAAGAAGGACATGGAGCTGTTGGAGCAGGTCCAGAGGAGGCCGCAAAAATGGTCAGGGGGCTGCAGCACTTTTCCTATGAGGACAGGCTGAGAGAGTTGGGGTTGTTCAGCCTGGAGACGAGAAGGCTCCAGAGAATCTTTCCAGTACTTAAAGGGGGCCCATAGCAAAGATGGGGAGGGACTCCTTGTCAGAGAGTATAGTGACAGGACAAGGGGTAATGGTTTTAAGCTGAAAGAGAGTAGATTTAGGTTAGATATGAGGAATAAGTTTTTTACTGTGAGGGTGGTGATGCCCTGGAACAGGTTGCCCAGGGAAGCTGTGGATGCCCCATCCCTGGAGGGGTTCAAGGCCAGACTGGATGAAGCTTTGAGCAACATGATCTAGTGGAGGGTGTCCCTGCCCATAGCAGGGGGGTTAGAACTAGATGCTCTTTAAGGTCCCTTCCAACACAAATCATTCTATGATTCTATGATTCTATTGTATTAATTTTGTCTTTGTGAAGTATCCTGTAAATTGGGGTCATGGTCCATGGTAGGATATACCAGTTCTCCTGCCACACAGAAATGTAACGTCAGCATTGTTGTACTACTGCTCTTAAGCCTGAGTCCTTTTATGATGCTTCAGCTGTTTTTTGCTATTCAGTTATCTCAGAATTCTCCTGATGCATAGGGAAAATTTGCTGGGGATATAGCTGATCAGTTTAATAAAATAATAATTTCATTTTGAATTGGACTATGTAATTTACAATTTCTTTTTGCTCCAGTGAAGTAGCTCCAGTCCACAGACTTTCTTTGTCATGATGCACTAGAGTCTGCAAAGTTTCTGTCCCTTTTGTTGAGACACGTAACATGAGGAAGTGAAGGTGTTGGATGATCTGACAGCACAGTTCGTCAGAACTTCAGAAAGGTGTTAAGAAACTTCTTGTCTGGGTGAAGTTCTCTAGAAGAGAACATTGAGTTTCATTGTTATTCCAACCCAAACCATTCTGTGATTTTATGAGCAAGAAGCATGGTGTTTTGTATTAATTTTGATATCCCTGTGGTTGAATTAACACTGAAAGATCTTATCCTGGGAGATGCTTAAACTCAAGAACTCAGATGCATTGTCGTTTACTGTTGAAATGGAAGGCACTCAACAATTGGGATAGGTCTCCTATTAAAATCTTCAACTAGTTCAGTACCGGATAGACCAATGAAGGCTCGAAAAATAGAGTAAGCTTGCTGAAACTTAAAGGAACAATGTGAACCCTTTATGCTTATGACAAGATACTTACAGCCTCAGCGAGAGAGAATTTGAAGCTATGCAGTCACACTGAGAACATAACACAGCAAAGGAAAAGAATATATAACACAGCAAAGGAAAAGAATATGTAACACACCAAAACTTTGTACATGAAGGAAGGTGTGGAAACAACTTTCAGTTAATAGATGTGACAGAACAAAACACTTAGGTAGCAAACCCTTTTCAGAAACTTCCTGTGCACTTATGTAGAAAAACTACTTTCACAGCTTTGTAAAATGAGGAACATAAGTTACACAATTCACAAGGTATTTCCAAATCTGTTGAGAAGATGAGTCATATTCTGCATATACAGGAATGACATTTTGCTGAACACACTGCATTGCTGCTATTAAATCTCATACTGCTTTGGGGCAATTTGGCCATGGGAGAGAATTGCAAATAAGAAGGGAGGGGAGGGGAGGAAAGAACAGGTTAGAAATGCTGAAAAACTAGGCAGTGACAGTGCCATGTTCTTTGGTAAGAACTAAACCTGAAAATTTCAAATTTTTGTCAACTCTTAACTGGAAATTTTTAAATAGAATAGAACGCACAACCCTTCCCCCAAGCACCCACCCACATTGCAGTGACTAAAATAGTTTATGGAGCTATGGACAGTTCTTCCCAGATCACCAACAGAATTCATAGTAGTGAACAGAAGAGTTATCCTAATTTCTTTAGCTTTTGAGATAGCCTGAAGTGTCAATTTTTTTTTTGCTAAGATAATTTTAAAAAAAATCTTAATTTTTATTTTTACAGGCAGGGATACTCACTAAACAGTGTTCGCAAATACATTCTTTAGGTGTGTGCTAGGTACCACCATAGCAGGGTAGAAATAGAAGCTGTTTCCAACCGCAGAACTGCAGTCTTGCAGCATTATGCAATATCCTTCAGTCAGTCCTCTTTTAACAATTTCCAAGCATGGAATAATGTAGTTTTTCAGACCAAGATGGGCTCTGGAGAGGGGGAAAAAAAAAAAAAAAGAAACAACCCAAACCAAAAAAAACCCCACAAACCCCTCAATAAAAGCTATTATAGACCCTTCATCATGCAAGTAATATGCACGCACAAGAGAACCAGTTAAACAATACCTGGAAAAACACTTTACACAGTACATTTAATGCAGGTACCACAAAAGATATGCCTTTTCAACCAGATAATTTTTAATGTATGCATTAAAAGCTAAGATTCTCTCAGATGGATGCTCACTAGCTGTACTTGAAATAGACTGGAAATAAAACACAGGACCTGAAAGCATTATCCTAATTAACTGACTAAGCAGCAAGTTAACACTTGGAAATGATCACGAACTTGACACTAAAATATTACTCTCCTTATAAGAACTCTTTTGGAGTCAGGCAACTCATGTTGCTACCCTACACTACCCTAAAGAAGTTTGTCCTCATTGTCAATGGACAATTTATCTAATTTTTTGCAGCGTGTGAGCTGAGATTATGGTCAACAGCATAGGCATTGGTGAAAATGGTCTCTGAGAAGATCAACATCTCTGAGATCTCTTTTTCCCTCTGCCTCTACCTACCTTGCTTCCTCTCACCTACCTGTTCTACCACATGGCTTCCACTCTCATATCTTTTGTTTAGACATCCCTGTACTCACTTGCTACACTCTGAAGAACTCAAGGCCAAACATCCAAGCCCACTTAAGAAAATGTAAGAAGGATTTTTATTTTAAAATCATAACGTTGTCTTGTTTCCAGGTCTGTCAATGGGTGAGCCCTGGGGCTGTAGAGTACTGTTTTTGGACTGATCCAACGATGTGAGATCTTATCTGTTGTCAAATGCACCAGTTACTGCCCTTTCTATTTCAACTTGCAAGTAACAGAACAAATTCTGGTATCAAAATTTTTATATCCATGTTATAAAAGTGATTTTTCATTTTCCAAGATGGACACTTACATTAACCACTTAGGGAAAAAAATTACATGTGATTATATTACAGGGTTACAACTACAGTAAACAAGAATTTGAGATGGGATTAATTTTTTCGTGAAGGAGGAAGGGGAGAAGATTACAGGTAGGAATTACACTCTCCTACCACACTTCCTCAGGCAGACTTGGCCAAAGAAAAAAAGAAGACAGATTTTGGCCACCAAAAGCTCTCATTTTTTCCAGAATACTCATAAAATATTTAAGCATCAAGAACAACAACATGTACTGTGTACCATCAATTCCGAATTTTGGATGCAAAAATACAAAGGTCCAAATTACTGTTGTGTAATGTACAGAAGGACAAGCAAAAGGGTATGAAATAAAAGTAATTAACAAGGAGTTAAGAAACAGGAAGCTGAAAGAAGACCATATTTTTCAGCTACTATTTACTTTGGGTTTTTTTAATCTTTGTACAAATGATATGAATTTGAATCCTAAGGCTAGAAAAGAGTACAGCATAGTAAAAGAGGAAACAAAAGAATTCTCATTGATGAGGTCCCATGGCTTCAAGTGTCTCATCCCTGTTTCAAAGGATGAAGCAGTCTTCTGCTGCTGTATTGGCTCAGGGTTAGAGAATAGATTTCCATTCTACTGAAAACGAGAATTTCTACCCTGATTAGGGGAAAGTGTAGGTGATGCTGAACTTCAGCTATTGTTGAAGATGTGCATTAGTCCTCTTAAGATATTTTTGATATAAAAGCCTTCTGCTTAGATGGCCACATATGCTAAAGAAACAGAAAATAAGACATTATTAGCTGCAGTTAAAAGACAAGAAAAAACCCAAAGCAATAAACAAGAACACAGAATTGTAAGAGAGCACAACTGCAATTACATTTATTGAAAGACATGCTACAACAACTAGAGGTAGGAAGAGACTTAGGTATAGATACCAAGTGATCAGCAAATACATAATACCTAAAAGAAACAGAATATATTGCAGCAGAAACAAAATCAAATTAACCATGCACTACACAGTCAGAAAATAGATTTCTTTAATATTACATCTTCTTTGCAGTTTTAAATCACCTCAACAGACGTGGAATCCTTTTTATGCAATGCCACAAGATGCTTTACAAATGAAAGCTGTTGCTTATTAGAATATACAAGACAAATGTTTTTTTATGTAAAAACCTTTTACACTTCCATTTGTTCCCCAAAATACTCCTTGCCAGGTTTAAAAAAAAAAACCCAAAGATGATGTTACAAGTATTTACAGCATTTTCTTGTGTTAGATAAACATTTTTATAAACTAAAAGGGAACTTTTATGAACAGGTCATGTAAAGTGAGGGAATGTCAGCAAGCCTTAGCCATGCTTTGTGTGTCTTGAATACAATACTCAAAGTAGTCCATTAACCTTTTGCCTTATCTCACACCATTTGGTTCACATTATGATCTAATTTTCCACTGTGTTTCATCCACCAGCAGCAGTCTCAAGTAAAGGCCACTTTGTACTGGGTCTTCCCCTCAGAAAGGAGAATGTGAGAAAATACAGGCTGTCCACCAAATGCCTCAGTAAAACCAGAACAGTCAGTCTTTGGTCAGAGAGTGCGGTGATGTTCTGATGCAAGAATCTGCTTGGTCAGCAACCGTTGTCTTGTGCTGCTGCAGTTCTAGAGTGAACTTTTGCAGAAAGTGGATAACATTCAAAGAGAATTGTAAAGTGCTTAAAATTAACTAAGTACACAGGTGGGAGCTTCCCACTTGTAAGTAATGCACAGTTTCCAAGAACTGAAAAATGGCTTACAGTAATAACATTAGTCTGCTAAGGTAAAAGCTTTCTTCATCTATCAAGGACCTTCAGCTATGTAAGCATTTCATTTATTTGGGACTGCTCCAGACACAATATGTTATTACTATTCGAATCTGGAAATATGTGAGTTATGTTGGATTCCTGCATATTGCAGTACAAAAGAAAAAAACTGCAATGGTAAAGGCAGAGGGATAATTAAATCTGTATTGAAACAGCTGTAATTCACTTCTTGTATAGTCAGTGGACAATGCTTGTTTTTATCAATATAAATATACAAATTCCAGGGGGAAAATAGTATTTATTACACATAAGACAGCAGTGGATATGAAAAAACCCTACATGTAAAACTACTGAAGGCACATAAACTTTGGTCCAGTTTTGTTCCTGCCCTCTATCCCCCCGCAATAAAACTCTGAAGTTAAAAACCTTAGAAATTTTCCATTCTTTCTTGATATAATTCACAATGTCTAACTGTTAGGATTTGCTTTGAAAAGAGCAGGCAGTCTTGTGTATAGCAAACAAATCCTCAGGAGACAGTTAGAAGATACAGTTAAAGAAAAAATTCTCTGCAATCTGACCAGTACCCTTTCAGCACAATGAACAACAACAAGAAGTCTGGTAGTTCTCATCTAGTTAACAACATACCAGGGCAAAAGGTAAAGGCAAAACAATGCTTTTTCTAGGCAGCTGACCTCTGATTTGGCAAACAGCAGCATGAGCTAACAGTATACGATGGCAAGTAGTAGGTCCACATCCCTTATAAAAAAAGAATTTGACACTTTCCTACCAACATGAATCGGAAGAGGACAAGATATTTTATCACACAAACCACATTGGCAGTATTATCAACAAAGGCAAATAGTTTTCTTGTCATACAAACACTGGTTTGCCATCTGTAATTGAAAAAATATCTTATATAGGCAAATCCCCTCAGGTATGTGAAATATCTTGGGCATTAAAAGAACCTCAATCTGTCACTGCACAAAAAAGTGCAACTGACAGGGCCAGCAGTCAAGGCAACCAACTCAAATTATGAATCAAAGTTTCAGAAATTTGTTCTGATGTTCAAAGACATTTTAAAAAATTCAAAGAAGCAAAAATTTTACCATTATGCAACAAATAACAGGTCATTTGAAAAGGCACTAAGTTGCTCCTAGGTTGTTAAAAAGGCATTACTACAGTTTGAACCAAGTGTGTATCCACCAAAAAAAATGGAGCTAGAGGTAACCCAGAGCAGTTTTGTAGACTTGACATATATACAGGCAGATTAGTCTACCCTCAACCTTTTCCAGTTCCTGCAGTCAGGATACAACCACCACTGTTTTAGAGTACAAGTTCCAGGTTACACTATGCACATTACCAGGTACTTCACAAATTATTTAAACAGAAATCAAGAGCCTATATTAAAGAAAATATTAATCTATCTTTAACAACCTAAAAGACCACAATACAGAGAAGATGGAGCCAGAATCTTCTTGCGAGCTGCACAGTTAACAGGACAAAAGACAGATACAAGATGCAGTATGTTTAAAGCCTAATTACATATTAGGGAAAAAAAAATCACAATGAGAATAGTCAAACATTGGAACGGTGAAAAAACAGAGAATTTGTGAAATCTCCATTCTTGGAAATACTAAAAACTTAACTGGACAAATCTCTGAGCAACTGCTCAAAGCTGGCCCTACTCTGAGTGAGAGGTAGGATTAAGGCCTCTAGAGGTTCCTTTCCAACCTACATCATTGTAAGAATCTGGAGGATAATCCCTTTTTTTCTCAAATCCTGTTCTTCACAGATATCAAGGGATATGCTCATATATGCTTTAGAGAATTAAGAACTGAGATGCAACTGTGCTTTTGCAGCCAGGCACTAATGAGTCAAGTATAAGAATTATTCTTTTGGTCATGAGCCTTCACTAACAATGCATTATGATAAACTAGCCTTAACAAGTGCCTTTATTCTATTAAGCAAACATTAAGCTGTGCTATTAGGTTTGAAGCTTTTCTGCACTTCCTGTAAAAGCACATCTCCCAGAGAGGCAGCATCTTTAAGATACATACAAATCTAAAACTAAGTTGACAAGAATAACTCAACTGTGGGAACAGAACAACAAAGGAGAACTAAAAAAAGATACCTGAACAATGTATCACAAAACCAAAAAGCAAACATCATAAATATCCACCACCTATTCTTAAATTAAGAAATCCTAAATCTCTACTAATTTAAACTACTTATTAAAGCTACTTATTTTCACTAATTTAGAAAAAAAAAAGTTTGATTTGAAACTTCACCAAACTGAATTAGCTATTTCAGAAAAGGGAAAATGGAAAAACTACCCTCAACCCCAAAGATAACATTGTCTATTACTCTCAAGCCAATTTAACTTTCCAGTAAATAGTACATTCTGAATATTTATTTATTTGTTTATTTATTTATGTCTTTATTTATTTATTTGTGTTCTGCATCACTTATTGCAAGGTACATATGCATTTAGTCATCATTTTATCTACTGTCAAATAGTACACTTTTTTTTGCAGTATAGAGGTCTGGCACCATCTTTAACATGACTGGCTGCTGCACCGGCAATTAATTTACATACATTAAAAGAAGGGAAGGTAATATCTTGCTGATTTTGTAAAAATAATTCAGAGAGAAAATTTAAAAAAGCTTACTCCTCCAGAATACTCATATCATGGTAAAAATATGCCCTTTCTTCTACAAGGTAGGTAGAACTCATACAATTCATACCAATTATAGTGAAAAAAAATGAATAAGTGGCAAAACATTACAGCAGAAAAATTCTGCAGTATTTAGAAGTAAAAAAAATGCTATGCTTGAGAGGAATACCTCTTTAAAAGGTGGTTGAGTAAATACTAGAAATAAAAATCACTTAAAATTAAATTTTCAAATACAACCAGAAGTCACTAAAGTTCATATGTACTTTCAACACCAAAACTAACTGCATCTCAGCTGATTCTCCAAAGAGACATGGACATTGAGTATCAAACTTTTTTTTCACATTTACAAAGGGAAGAATTATAGCTTTTTATTACTTTAATACTGAGAGAAAAAAATGCAGGAACCCAAAAGAGAATATTCTAATACTTCTCAGAAAGTTAGATAAAGTCCAGAAACTGGAGTGAATTTACTGTTTGGTATAGTGTGAAATTTTTTTTGAGCCAAGTACTGGTATCAGACAACTGCAACCAGGTAAATTTGAAGAACCCCTACACAATTATGCAATGAGTCAAACCTTATTCCCACCTCTATCCAATCTCTACCAAAGCAGAAGAGACTAGAATTCTGANCTTGAGGTTTAATTTTTCTGCCCCGAAAGATGACCTTAACAAAAATAACTTCTTAAAAACTTGTCAAGCCACCAAAGACCTGAATGTTTTCCATAAGATTGTAAACATTTTATTCTTTAAGGAAATGTAAAAAAATCTTTGAAATCAGGACTATTTTTTGTTGTGTTTTCTCCAAAGTACTATTACACAATATCACTTCACAGTAAAAATAGACATCAAACTTCCATTCTGTAGTTAAATCAAGCTAAGTCTGTGATACCACATATTGAAGAAACTTGTCTTCTACTCCGCAGAGAGAAGGCACTGCCTTTTCTCTAATAATTTAACCCATATGGGGAGCACAGACATTTTGTTTTTAAAAAAACTTATTTATAAAGATTTGCCAAAGTATGAACACACACCCTGGTAATATAAATACTATTTAGAGGATAGGTGCTCACAGTCAATGCTTGTTTTTCTTTAAGAAACCCAAGCACTATTTCACATTCAAATTAGTGTTTCTTTTGTGTAGAGCAGATTTACCATTTTTATCATAAATACTCTTTGTTTGGTATATTGTAAAAGCATTCTGAAATGTTTTGCATGGCTGATTTCGAACAAAGGCTAAAGGGGTGCTCTCAAAATATAATTTGAAGTCGGAAATTTGATGATATATATTGTTGCTAAAGCAATTACAAAGAAGAATCTTTCTATGGATGAAAAATAAACTTTGAACACATTGGCAGGTAAAATCAGAAAAGATCATCACTTAATTGTGTATGAATGAGCTTTTTCTTTTAAGAGACTGAACTGGTCACAGCTGTTTCAGGCTCAATTTGAAGATTTCACTAGAACTGTGATGCAGTCTTAAAAGGAAAGTTCACTGAACGGTTAACTTGTCGATTTTTGAGAAGGAAATTCGGAGGTGATGGTTTTCTCCAAGGTCATGATCATGAAGTGCAATGAGAGCATGAAGTGCTTCTTCCACAGAGCCCAGCTGGATAAGAGCCATTTTGTAATCATTCCTGAAGTATAATAAAAAACATTATTAATCCTAACCAAATTTTTATTGCACTAGCCAACACAGAAAAGCAACGCAAGTATTTTTTTCAGACACATCACACACACTGAACAGTTGTACAGGGAAAGAATCAGAACTATTTATGCACCTGCTAAAATGAGATAACAAAACCATACAAATTTTGTAGATTAATGGCCTACAGCCATGCAATTTTTCCATGACACCACACTTCAAAAAACAGGGTTGAAATAAGGCTTGAAGACGTCTAAGAAACACTTGTATTGTCCATATATATGGGATTATTCTAGCAGGTATGACCATACTAAAATAATGCTGCCAAGCAACCTTAATGAATGTTAGAGCAGATTCATTGTCATCTTCTACATAACATTTCACATACACACAGATTGTATTTCTTTTTAAAGAAGCAAGTATTTCTTTCCTTAAACTTATCTTACTATGAATACAGGTGGAATTTGTCAAAAGGCTGAATATTTGTCATTTAATCACACAGAATCACAGAATCACAGAATGTTAGGGATTGGAAGGAACCTTGAAAGATCATCTAGTCCAATCCCCCTGCCGGAGCAGGAACACCTAGATCAGATCACACAGGAATGCATCCAGGCGGGCTTTGAATGTCCGCAGAGAAGGAGACTCCACAACCTCTCTGGGCAGCCTGTTCCAGTGCTCTGTCAC
>VZTO01000479.1:0-16121 GCA_013400615.1 Syrrhaptes paradoxus | reverse complement strand
TTTTTTTTTTTTTAACAGGAGATGGTAGGTGGAAATGAATCCTGTAGTGCAGGACCGATACCTATGTCCTACTTGACTTGCCTGACTTCCTTTCTGGGAGAGTGGACTGGCGTGGAGCATATTGAAGAGTATCTGAGTTATGCAGTCTACCTTCTATGGCTGTTTTTTCCACTCGCACTAGTTCTTCTGCTTCCGGGAGGTATCATCATCCTCTTCTACACTTCCATTCTCCTTCTTCATATTTATAAAAGGAAGAATGAACTAAAGGAAGCTTATTCCAATGATTTTTGGGATGGCGCAAAACAAATGTTGGCTACCCTATGGGATGGACATGGAAGAATATGGCATGGTGAGATCTGACTTTTCATTTAATAACTCAAGCTCTCATTCCTGGTTTACCTTTCAGGATTATAAGTATATATCTGCTTGTTGCTGCTGTTGCATGAAATCTAACATTCAGGCCAATTTTTTTTTCCTTTTTGTCAATGACTGCCAGTGGTGCTTAGGAGAAAAAAAAGCAATGAGACCTTATTGGACATAATTTTTTTTTGTTTTGTTTTATGCATTTATTCCTTTGGTGCTACAAAATGAGATCTTTCATCCAGTTGAATATATATGCAATTTTTAAAAATGTTTAATTTTTTAAATTTTTTGTTACTACTCTTGGATTCCTCATTCCTGGAGGACCTGAAATGATTGCTGCATTAAAAATTAGATCAATTAACTATATTATTTCAGAGTCAATATGTGAACATTGGAAGTTAAATGCCAGTTCCCCATAGCTAGTTTGTCAGCACGTTCGCATAATTTAATTGCACTTAACCAGTCTTTTACATATAATGCCAAATGATGGCTAAAAGGAGCACTTAGTGTCAGTTCACTCCCTGAACTACTGCTTCAAATTGACTTTGGAGCCTAAAACTCTTACAGAACCCTACTTTTTTATTTTCTTCCTATGTATTTTTGACAACTACTTTCTCTACTAAGAATGTCAAAACTAAGGGCTCTCTTCCTTGTCCTTCTACTATTATTTCTTCTATAAAGACAGACTTAATAAATGATTTGGCTTTTCTTTCTAAGGAAATCATAAGCCTCTTTCAGAACCATTCAGTCTAGATGCAGCTAAAGGAGAAAGAGATGTTTAAGAGCAATTTACATAAAGCACAAATCCTTCTTGAAAATCATCTCTATTTGTTCTCTAGTCAAAGGGAAGCAGGTTTTCAAGGCATTGATAACCAGATGGTGCAGCGGCTGTATCAGATAGGCTTTGTAAGTCCAAGATGAAACTTTCAAGTCTAGGAAAGTACACTAGATCAAAATCAACAGCTACATCAAAGAGCTTAAAATGCTCACTTCACAATAAAAAGCTGTTTACTTTTTTCCATGAGAAAACGATTTTTTAAGGCCTTGGCTCTTTAGTAACTTTTTCTTTTTTAAGGTCTAACTTTTTATTTGTGCAGAAAAGACTCTTGTCCAGTCCCTCATCAACAGTTGTGACTCTTTTCTGCTCTGCCAGCTGCTTCCATGTTCTCTATACACTTCTCTCGCTAAAGAATGAAATATTTTGTGATTATTTTTCCCTCACTTGATTAGTCAATATATCACAGGAAGAACTTTTCATCCTGAAATCTTACAGCATCGGGGAGAAAAAAAAAATATAAAAAAAGCCAACCCTACAACCTAAAAACCCCAAACTCAAAACTGGTATGTGATACCTGTAACTTTGCAGGTATTATGCAAATGCTAGGTGTAGGTATCATTCTGGTTATCACTGTCTGGCAAGGAGCATAGTTAGTGGTAACTTGGGATGATACAGCGATATGCTTACAATATCTTGAAGCTCCACAAGTATAGAAAGTTAAAAAAAAAAAAAAAGAAGAGCCAAGAATACCTTCAGAATTAAAAAAAAAAATTAATGGAATGGGAATTGCAGACCTGATTAACTTTTGAAAGAAGTGACAGGATTTAATTTGTTTAATATTATATGTTATGCTTATATTTTGGTTTTTTTTAGTCAAAAACCCACAACACTACAGTGTAACAACACTGCTGAATATTAACTGAATATGTTCTGTACTGATGCATTTTGATATTTTGTGTTAACTGAATATATTCTGCACTGTTAATTAGAAATGTAAGTTCAGTAAGAAACTTGTGTGTGTTTATGTATGTTTTAATTAAGCATATAAAGCCCCGAATAGCTTTTAGTACTTTCTGATGGAAAAATGGAGCAAGTATAACTCTTGAGAGAAGTAACAAATATAAGCTTCATACCCTGGTCTAAAAGGAGACATGTAAATAGACATTGTCATACCAAATCTTCTTAAAAAAGTTACTGATAGCAGTGAACTTCAAAAGGTAAATAATAGCTTGGAATGGTTGTCTTTCACCACTCCAATCCTTCTTTTGATTTCTTTTGAATGATTGATTCCGAGGACTCTGCAGCCTTGAAGAAAGTAAACTGTAAAAATAAGGGAAAATTGTATAGTTCAAGACAGACTGGGTATTCTGTGTTTATGGTTTTTTTTGTTGTTGTTCTTTAAGTGTGGCTCTTCTGTTTTAAATAAAACTTGTATTTCCTGTGGAACAGCCTAGTGAATGCTGCAAGTCACCTCTTGACTTCTTAGCAGTCACACTTCTCAGAAGCTGTTGGTTTGTTTGCCAGCTTGCTGCAAGTTAGTTTCTTTGGGATAGAATTGTATCAGACTTTCACATCAGTTATGCCTTTAACTCCTAACAGGTTATGAGCTTCATGGTGCTGAAAATATTCCTGAAGGACCAGGGCTTATTGTGTTTTATCATGGAGCTACTCCTGCTGACTGTGTCTATTTCATGGCCAGACTTCTTATACAGAAGAAGAGATACTGCCACGTAGTAGCTGATCATTTCGTCTTCAGATTACCAGGTAACATACTTCATTATAAACAATCAATTTGAGAACTCTTAATTTTTTTTTAAGGTGTAATTAATAAAAGCTGTGCCACAGGAACACAGCTCTCTGAATATGAATTCAGAAAAATTTAATGAAAGTGTTGAGGTAAAGCTGTCTCTAACATGTGCTTTACAAGCAAGAACGAGTTAATGAGACTGGCCAGTGCAAGGATGGGTCGTACTTCTGTCTGGCCAACACTTTCCAACGACTCTAGGGTGTTTAGAAACAAAGAGATCATAGGAGAAACAGTTGTCTCTGTAGTAATCGGTAGCAAAGACTTCAGTGAGATGTGTCTTTTTTTATTGATATATGCAGAATGAGTGGTGTAACCTGATTAAGAAAACTGTTTGGAAGCAATGCCCTTAAAGGTGACAATACTAGTCTGGGGAGATGATGTATTTTCACAGCCCACCCAGTGGAGTATGGTGGGCAGTAGGACCTGTCCCCAAGAAGACTGTTCCAAGTAGAATTTTTTTTGGAGGAAAGTTGTGTCCTACAAGTTTGTGTGAAACATGAGGTGAAGCATGAAGAAAATGAAAAATATCTTTAGGGCAAGATTTTGGCTGGTCAGCCTAGTGAAAAACACTGCTGATTGATGAAATTAATTTCGTGAGGGATTTGGTTTTTGTGTGTGTGAAGTACAGTATTAGCCAGTTCTTTTCCCAAGTTCGGCTTGTGACTAAGAGCCTCGTAATTCATTTTGTGCATTTACAGGAGTGTTCCCTACTGATGCTTTTAGTGGAAACAACCCATATCAGAAAAATGTCCTTTTGCCAGTATAGTTTTATTTCAGCCTTAATCCCTGAAAACTGAACTTTTTCATACTGATAACATCATGGCTTTGCCTCTGCAGCTGCTTTTGCCAACAGACTGCGATTTGTCAGTTGATTATAAAATCCATTGCATACATACTAACGTAACCTATTTTGTAATTTAGGTTTGGCTGCATATTGTATCTATTAGTACTTATGCACAGTTGTTTAGCAAATGGGAGATTATGTTCTTTTTTCTCCATTTCTGCTTTAAAATAAGGTTCTAGGTGTGAGTATACTTATGAGCCCCCCAAATCCTATTCAGTAGCATTGCAGAGACGTCTGGCTGAATGCCTGGTCTCAAAGAATTGGGTTCAGCAGTCCAATGTCCAGCTAACAGCTAGTTTCTACAGGCATTCCTCAGGGATTGATCCCAGGACCAGCACTGCTTAATATTTGTATTGCACACCTGGATGAGGGGGCGGTGTGTGCTTGCAGAAAGTTCACTGATGATACCAAACTGGGGGAGCAGTTGGTACAACCAGCAGGTTGAGTGAAGAGGTTTTTTTCCTTTGGCTTGGCACCTGTACGAGCACATCTCACGATACGGTGCCAGGTTTTGGACTCCCCAGTATAAGCCAGACATGGACACACTAAAACATGTTCACTGGATGATGGGGAGGTTGAGCACACAATGTGTGAGGAGAGGCTGAGAGAACTACATTTGCTTTGTCTGTACCAGCTAAGGGGTGGGGGAAGGTATTATTGCTGTCTTCAGTGCCCTAACAGGAGGGTGCAGAGAAGAGGGAATTAGACTCTAGTCACAGGTGTACAGCAGTAGAATGAGAAGCAACAGAGACAAGTTGCAACACAGGAAGTTTTGATTAGACGTGTGGAAAGGTATTTTACCATGAGGGTGATCAGACACTTGAACAGATTGCCTAAACAAGTTGGGGAATCTCCATCCCTGGAGACTCCATTGGCTGAGGCCCGGAGCAGCCTGATCTGGTTGGACCTGCTTTGAGTGGGAGGTTGGACTAGGTGACCTTTAGATGTCCCTTCCAACCTATGTGTGTGAATGAATTAAGGCTATTCAGGGATGACAAGCCCAAAGACCCCGAGAATGTTCTGGATTGTGTTTCAAAATCTGCACAATAGTCTATGACTGGTAGCCCAGATCATGTTATTATGGTCAATGCAGGAGAAATGGGGTGATGGAATGGGGGGTGGGCTTGGGGAGTCTGTAGGCTGTTAGACACAGTTGGATTAGATGACTCAATGATCCTTCTGTTTTTATGATTATTGAATCTGCTGTGAATAACTGAGGAATGGTTTGTCCCATGAATCGGAATCTCAGGTCCATGCCAGTATGAAATTACCAGTATGCAGTCTCATTGCATCCTCTGCACTGGGCACTGCTGGCTGAAATTAAACACAATTAACTGGAGTGTGTTTGTAAAATGTTGCTGTGCCTCTTAAGGGATGTATGAGCCTGCAGGGGTCAAACGTGCCTCTCCCTACTGCTTAGTCTTGAAAGATACAGCTTGATAACTTGCGGAAGGGAATGTAACCTAATAGGAGACTTCCTGTAGGTATGTGGAGGTTCCTGTTGAACATTGCCTAATGCATTTTTCTTTCACATTGATGCAAAGGAAATTATT
The DNA here is from genome assembly GCA_013400615.1 of Syrrhaptes paradoxus. Classification (NCBI taxonomy): domain Eukaryota; kingdom Metazoa; phylum Chordata; class Aves; order Pterocliformes; family Pteroclidae; genus Syrrhaptes; species Syrrhaptes paradoxus. The sequence goes on along the minus strand of VZTO01000479.1, from coordinate 10,776 downwards.
TAATTATCTCAATTTGCAGTGTATCAATACTATATCAATACTATATATATGCTTCTGTTGCTTGCATTTTGGGGCAGAAGGACATGAAATATGGTCCTGTGGATTATTTTTTGTTTTCCTTATTCTTTTAAATACCGGAGGTTAGTCACAGGAAAAAAAAACCCAAAAAACATGTCAATGTTTTCTGTTTCTTTTAGATTCTTAGCTGTATAATGCTCAGGAATACATTGATTTTTGTACACTGAGGTCTGGAACACCACCCCGATGAGGACAGGCTGAGAGAGTTGGGGTTGTTCAGCCTGGAGAAGAGAAGGCTCTAAGGGGACCTTATAGCGGCCTTCCAGTACCTGAAGGGGGGCTACAGGAGAGATGGGGAGGGACTTTTTACAAGGGCATGCAGTGACAGGATGAAAGGTGGCTGAGAAATTTTGTGAAGAGTTGAAACCCCACCTCCCCGCTATTCTGTTCTACAACTTTTTGCCTGTATTCTCTCTGTATTCTGTTTTTGTTTGTGTTTTTTCCTCTTCTGACCTGTTGTGGTGGGTTAACCTTGGCTGGATGTCAGGTGCCCACCAGGCCCCTCTATCACTCCCCCTTCAGCAAAATAAAGGGGGAGAATAAGATGAAAAACTCGTGGGTCAAGATAAAAGCAGTTTAATTAAAGCAAAGGCCAAGGCCATGCACAGAAACAAAAGGTAAATAAAGATGTTATTCTCTGCTTCCCCTCAGTAAACAATTTCCAGCCACTTCCCAGGAAAGCAGAGCTTCAGTGTGTGTAGCGGCTGCTCCTGGAGACAAGCACAGTAACAAGTGCCCCCCTCCTCCTCCCTGCCCTTGGCTTTTATGGCTGAGCTGATGTCACATGGTATGGAACAGCCAATCCGGGTCAGCTGTCCCGGCTCCGCCCCCTCCCCAGGTGTGTTATAAACACCCTGCTGGCTGCCAGGGCAGCACTCAGCACGGGGAGGGCTGCCATGGGGATACTGACTCTGTATCAGTATCCACAGGCCAGACCCAATACGCCTGTGAACTGGACAGACTCATGGTGTTGCTTTATCACACACCACACAGCGACCCTTCCCCAGCATGTCCAATGCAGAAAGGAAAACTATCTTCACACCTTCTGGTTCCTTGGAGTCTCTTTTCCTGCTTGGCTCAGCACTTCTCTTGATGATTTTGTCTTTCTTCTGAACTCCCTTGACAGAAGGGGCTTAGAAACAGGCAGCTTCCTACCACCAGGGCATTCCAGAGAGCCTTCATTAGTTTGGGAATGTAAAACGTTTTAAAAACCAGCTATTTAAGATCCCATAAATAAAGCCCCTGAGAGAAGTTAAATTACTTTAGGAAAACTCTATTTCAGGTGTCCTCTGTGCAGATACCACCAGATGAAGACTGCTAGTGCCATCAGCAGCGTGCAAGGCAGTCACAGCAGAATACAAGACAGGTATAACAGAGCTTGTGTTCTGTTGTCATATTTATGGACAGATCCTGGTTGTGTATAGATAGAAATCAGGAGTAATTATACTCATACCAGCTACAAAGACTAGCTAGAGGTCAGAGTTAAGAATAAACTACTGATATGCTGCCTCATGCTCTCCTTCCCAAGCCTTTTACTTATGTGGGCTGTAAGGGAAGACAAATCTCTGTCTTCTTAACTGTATTTGGACTCTTCTTCAGTGTGTGTTTGCATGTAACAAATATGTGTTTATAGTAACAACTATTAATTTGTTAACCTGAGGTTAAAAAATGAAGATCTATGGAAGGGGCAAACTCAACTGTATCAGTTCTGTGTCTTTATCTGTGGCTGGCAAGGTTGTTTGCCTCAGTGGGACAGTTCAAGAAAGAAAAGTAATCTTTCCCGTACTGCTCAGTCATCTAAAGTTCCTATTTTGGTATGCAATACTCATGAATACTGTATAAATTTAAAATTTATTGAACCAAGTGAACGTGATTGATTTCCTGCAAACAGAGGTTCTGTTAGGCTAGTTATGTTCTTTTATTTAGACTGGTTATCTGATCAGGTGTGTGCCCATTTGATGCTTGTAAGCAAATTTTTGATGTTTTGCTGTTTCTTGAAGAGTAGGGTCAGTATGGCATTTCAAATTCAAGGTGATACGGGGAGTTTATCTAACTTCAGAATTAACAACTTCAATAAATGAAAAATCTTAACCTAAAATGAATATTCCCAATCCAGGCTTGGCAGATGCCTCTCTGCGAAAGGCCATCTGGGTATTCACAGGCTGAAGCAGGGAGTCAGTTCCTGCAGTGATCTGTGGCAGAGGATGCTGTGATTTCTTTGTCATTCTTCTTGTGCACGGACTGCTCTTGATTTGCCAAAGTTAACAAAACAAAAACCACAACCATTTGCTGGTATTTTCTCTTGCTGCACTTTTTTTAGGACTGTGCTACATTTGAAAAGTAGATCTTGGGCAAGGAGATGGTGCCTTGGAGCCAGCTTAACAACTCCTTTGAAGGGACACATGAACGATGGCACAGAGCGCTTGCCAGTTTTTTGCAGTTTAGTCTTGATAGCACCTGACTTTGTTATGACAAAAAGCCACTGGAAACCCTAAATCTTCAACTTTTTAGACCAAAATTGATAAGCAGGACATAATGCTTTGGACTCTAGAAACATCTTTGATTCGGGCTTACAGGTTATTAGACAAGTAAGTTTTAGCGGTTGTGTTCTTTGTTAGGAATCTGTACTCCAGGGTAGAATGTGTTAACGCTTTCTGAATGAATGTTATTTTACCCTACAGGTTTTAAATTATTACTCGATGTGCACGGAGTTATGCATGGACCAAAAGAAGAATGTGTCAAGGCTCTGAAGAAGGGCTGTCTGATAGCTATTGCCCCAGGTGGAGTTCGGGAAGCACTCTTTAGTGATGAAATGTATACTATTATCTGGGGTAGTCGGAAGGGCTTTGCTCAGGTGGCCATTGATGCAAAAGTGGTAAGTAGGACAGATCACAGAGGAGAAGCAAAGAATGCTAATTTATTAGTACTTTCTTCCAAGGAAAGCTGTTTTGATTCTCTTATGTTTGGTGTTAACATTGCTGAGTGTCATGAGTATGGTCTGCTTGCTCTCCTAACTGTATTTCAAGACTCTTTTTGTTGCTTTTTGTAAGAAGGCTTTGGAGTCAGCTAGAAACAGTGTGGTCCAAAAATCCAGAGTTTAAAAGAGTGAGAGATGAAATCCAGGGTGGTTTCTTTATTACAAGCTTGTGCTGTTTTCCACGTACCTGCTCAGGGTTGTGGCTCAACTCCTGACCGGAATGGTTGGGAAGCAACTATACATCAACAGTTCTGTTTCCCCATCACTGAAATACACTGTGACCCAGAACAGTGCAGACTCACTGGCACTATGTGCTGTATTTTCTGGTAGTAAGGGATGTCTAGGGCACACAGCAGCAGCAGGAGATGCTGTTCACTGGTGTGAACTGTTTCTCTTCAGTTCTAGTATATAGCATTGTGCTTGGTCAGCTGGCAGTTAATTGTTCATATGGGACCAGCAGTGAAAGGCACATGGGTGTGTGACATGTTTGAATTGCAGGATTTTAATAATCCTTTCAGAGTCCCTCTCATTCTGTATTTATACTGGAAAGATGTGTGCGTATGTCTGTGGGGCTGCATATATCTAATCTGAAAGTGAGTCTCACACCAAGAGTTTTATATTTAGGTACTGTCATACAGACACCAGTTAAATCTCTGGATTTTATACAGAAATAGAATACTTTACAGACCCAATTTTAAGTGTGTGCTACTTTTCCCAGAAGGAAAATAGCACAGTTTCAACAGGATATTATCAACAGTTTTAGATCTTACTAATGTATTGTAATAGCATATCAAAAGCCATACTTGGGATTCAGCTATGGTTGCATTTGTTATATTTATTTTATTGAATGTATGTTCAATTCCCTTTGCACACTCACAAAGATCTTGCAGCTTCATCCTCTCCCGCAAAAAATCTGAGAGATGCAGTAGAATAGGAATAGTGTCAGAGGCAGGCTGAAAGTGGGGAAAATACCTTTATTGAGGTGAAAGATGAGCTTTAATCACCCTTAATCATGNGAGGCAGGCTGAAAGTGGGGAAAAGTGGGAGCTTTAATCACCCTTAATCATAAGTATAACTCCTCATGGAAAGAAAAATGTGTCTAAAACATGGGAAGAGTGTGCCTAAAACTGGGACCTTCAAATTCTTGAGCTTGTCTCATTTCAGCAGTTTGTTTGCTGGAGCATTTGCCATATAAACCAACTTGGTACATGCAAAAATCTCTAGCTGTGTGTCAGAAGTAAAGTGTTCCAAATAAGATGGTTCTAGAATACAGAAATTTGTTACCATTTGGTTTAGGCAACTGCACTTCTTTTTATTCTCTGTAGTTGCATTGGATTATTTACGGACTTTTTTTCCCCCCAAAAAAACCAACTTGATACCTGTCTGAAAAGTTTCATTTACTAGCTTTTCTCCATGCTTATTTATAAAAGTTTGAAAGAGTCTGAATGTTTGAAAATCCCAGAAAGACTTCTGTGTTTCTGAGGATGCTATGTACAGTGAGTACCTACCATAAAATGATATTAAAAAACTTTGTGTGATAGTGGACTCCCAGTTCATGTAAATCGTGACAGCTGTTGGCAAGTTTAAAAACAGCAATAAAAATTTGAAATATTAACATAATTCCAAATATTCATCGGCAGAAATAAATCATGGATGTGTATTGAATATGACTCATCATGTGTGAAGCAATACAATCGGGATAGCAGAGATGAATCAGACAAGTTTAAGGTCTCAATCCTGTGATTTCTTCCTGTTGAGCATAATTACAAATTAGGCAAGATACATAACCACTTGAGACACAAATGTACAAACTCTGCTAGATGAGGGGAGGCCTAAATTCTCTGTAGGTTCTGAAGTCCTGCCCTGCTTTGAGAAAATGGATTTGCTGAAAAAGTGACTCGTTGAAATCTCATGCTGCTCTCCAGCCTGAAACTTCATGGCAGAAAGTGGCAGAAGAATTTAGGAATCCTTGTTTTGCTCTTTTTTTTTCCTTGTCTGACAAACACTTCGGAAATTCATTTGCTTGTTGGGTTTAAGTGAGGTAGAAGTTTTTTAGATAGTGCTATCTTCATTAAATTCTTAATTATTTTTTTTCCCTCCTAGCCCATCATTCCTATGTTTACACAAAATGTTCGAGAAGGCGTTAGGACATTAGGAGGAATAAGTAAGATATTTTCTATTTTTTTGTAGTTTATTTTTCCATATGTGTTTAGTTTATCTCTGTAGAAATAATCCCCATACAAATTTGAGATTTGACACAACCTTGTTTCTGGAGGTTTACTCTCTGGTAGAGTTCAGAGATGTTATTAGGATTTAATATCAGTGTTAGATGTGATATTGGCTCATCAGTCTCTGCATGATAATGTGCCTTCACAGAAGCAGAAGAAAAAAGGAAAAAGGAGCCAGAAAAAGGCAAATAGATTTAATGTTTTTCTCTGCTTATTGTGCTTGGCCACCTCCTGGTTATCTGTTTGTTAAGAAGCAAAGCAACCAGGGGTTTGCAACAGAGAGTTTATTTAAATATCCTCCTAAAGCTCTGTGCTTACACCTCTACCTGTATTTAGACTTGGAATGATTTGAAATCTGTTTAACCTGTAGTTGCTTTACTGTTCAGCACTAAAACTGTGGTTCCTCCCAAAACCTTGCATTTTCCTGCTCTCGTTCCTCCTCTCTTTGGAACTTCCAGCCAGCTCAGGGGTGGATGTGTCTGAAGGGTCCAGCGCTGGGGTGGTTAGATGCCCCCATCTCTGCTGATCTGCTTGTGTTAAACCCACTTTTTAATATTCTTCAACTTACTATCTAGCAGAAAGGGCCTAAACAGTCTCCTCCATGCCATGCGTTCTGCCTCAAGCATGGCATCATCATCTTCATCAGAGCACTGCTGCACGAAACAGTTCTGTTTCCTTCCCCTTCTAATTAAAAGCTTTATATTGCATGGGGAAAGCCGAGGCATCAGATGTAGACACAAAGAATAATTCACACATATGTCAGGTTGTACAAAAATAAACAGCAATTAATTGTTGCTGTGTTCAGGAGAATCTTCCCAAACAAGTATGAATTTAAGCCCAGATCGTTCATGTTACTTGTGTTCTACAGCAGAGGTGCAAGAGGAATGTGATTCTGTGGATCACTGGATGCGTTACTCCAGTTTCAGTAGTTTTGGAATATTCTCTGTTCTTATAGGTTGTGTACAGAAAGTTCCACATCTAGGTTAGGAAGGATTTTCTTATGCCAACACCTTAGTTAAAGGAATTTCTTGTCTAAAATTGAGAGAGAATATTAGCACCCATTCTGCAAGGAATGTTTTCTGGGTGCATTGCAGCTCGATGCTTAGAAGGTGGCAGTGGGGAAGATGTGTCCTCTTAGAGCTGTTTGAAATACCTGCTTTTTCTCTCTTTTTGTATTGTTTCACTGCAGCCTGTGTGTGATCAGAAAGAGCAATTCAGCGTTTTACTGTGACTGTCCTCAGGCAGATAGACTATTGCTGATCCTCTAGACCCCAGCGGCAGTGAACAGAACACTTGCAGTTCTATTTTCTTATGCTCACCTGTAAAATTAGCTGAACTGTAACCTGTATTGTGTCGCACTCCCTTCTTCTCCAGAGAGGCAGCTACTGGGTTTTTCTACTCTTCTTCCTTCTCTTTGGAGGAGAGATTTCACACCAAGTGAGGGTGGAAACATGTCTGCTGTTAGCTTTAATGCAGCTTGTAGGAAATGAAAGTCAAGGGTAGAATAGCACTTGAGATGACATGTTGTTTGAGAATCTGGGTCAGGGGCTGGATNTTTTTTCACGTTAGAAATATTTAGGTCCCTATATGAACGTACTAGGTTGCCGGTAGTTCCTTTGTACGGTGGGTTTCCAGTCAAGCTTCGTACATTTATCGGAGAACCCATTCCATATGAACCAAATATAACTGCCGAGGAACTAACAGCGAAGGTAAGATGGATATGTATATATATATATATGTTTAAAATATTGGCTGTTCGGATAGAAAACACTGGAATATTCTCATCAACTGATTTCTGCCTTGGAGCTAGTTACAGAAGTTGGTGGAACCATGGTAAGGTTTGGACTTGCTTAGCTCCGAATGCCCTTCTGAAATTGTTTTTATTGCTGTAGCTTGCAGATGTTCTAGGCCTTTTAAAGTCAGTATTGCACCCTGGATTTGCTTTGGGAAACAACTTGCACTAGGGACTGAAGAAGTTCAGTCAGATAAGGCAGCTCTGGGTTGATAGTTGTAAGCACTTCACCCAGAGGAAGTGTTCTGGATCTTGGTCTTTTTCAGAAAGATGCTGATGAAGCCTTTCAAATGTAGCAAATCTGTGTTCACAGACTTGAATTTATTCCATACAATAAAAAAATAAATAAAGTAAATCATCTCACTGCTTTGTACAGTGTGTTTCCACTTCTATTTCCTCCAAATTCTCACCCAACAAATCAACCCTGGAATCTTCCCCTAGTTCAGGTTTGGGGGGTTTATAGAAAGGTGTCGGGTCCTTGTGTTCATTCAGTTTGTTAATAGAATTTGCAGTGTGGACATAAACCGGTTCTGTGCTGGAGCAGTCAGACGGAGAGGGCTGAAACAGCCCTTTTTGAGAGCTCCACAGATGGTCGCTTTTAGCATTCGGAAAACTTCATTTGAGAGAAAAGAGATTTTTCTCTTGGACCGTGCAGGTGTCAGTTCCGTTGTCTCGCCTCATCTGTCCACCCTCTGATTAGATCTCTGCAAAATGACTTCTTAAAATGTTTATCTGCATTACCTTATGCCCTGGTTGTGAAGACTGGTTGTTTCTTTTGGGGGTTTGGTGTGACAGGACTTCAGAACTTTAGTCTTTCCAGAGAGAATGTATGTTTAAATGACTTTCAGACATGCTTTGGCATCTTCAATTCCTGTGAACCCTCACTTGCTTCTAACTGAAGTGCAAATTCTGCTAGATAAGGTCCCTAGAGTGCGAATCCCCTGGAATCCTAGTAAGTTAGAATGATTTTAATGTTTTCCCTCATGTTTTAGGCTATGGCACAGTATGCATTTTCCATTACATATAGAAAAAATTAACTCTCAGTTTTTACCTAGTAGAAATTTTAGGTCTGAAAACAGATTTAGGACCAGATCTATAAAGAGATGGAGGCAGGAACCTTCTTCCAGGACTTAACAGTTGATCGTGTATTTCATATAAACAGTGGGAACACACATCCTGTGGGCTTAAATCTGGAAAAAACAGTATTTTGAACTTGTAGTAGTTCTGCAACATTTGAAAGGATGAAGAAGAGCCTAGAAATTGTGCTGACATATGAGCAATATAAAGATGAGTTAATTTGACAAAAACTTTACTTTTTTCCTTACAGACAAAAGCTGCACTCCAGGCTCTAATAGAAAAACATCAGAAAATACCAGGAAATATATTTAGGGCTTTAATGGAACGATTTCAAACACAAAAGAAAGAAGATTAAGGTCTTCAGAGTAAACTAATAATTAGTTATAATATTCTTAAAGTCATATTTGTAACTTATTCATTCTTCTAATAATGGTTTGAAATACTGTCCTAATGATACTGCTGTATAATTTCAGATACAAGACATTGTCCCTTGCCCTTCCCCCTGTCCAGTATCAAGCTCAGGAACCCAAACTTTAAATCATTTGTAATGGGGCAAAACTTAGTTTTTGATAAATGCATTCCTACCGTGAAAGTGCGCTTTTTTTCCTTGTTTGTTTTCTTTTGTGGTTTTTTTCCACAAAAATGACACTGCAAGTCTTTATGTACATGGTCTCTTGTCTTTTATTTTCTTTCCACCCACGGTTGCTCTTTAACCTGAATGTTAGACCCGCTGCAGAGCTGGAGTCTTACTGTCTTCATCATCACTGTAACGAGGTTTTGGAGACCAGATTTCCGTTGTGCAGCATTTGTGGAAACTTTCATTAGGTTGTAACTCTGGTGCCACTGGAAAGCAGCCTTCTGTGGCCTCAGAATCTCTAGCTATGCTTGCAAACCTGTGCTGTTTGGTTTTCCTGCGTGAGCTCAGAAGGAGTTTGCAGGAGTGCAAATGGATTGAGAACTGCAGTGAACGAAGGAGGTTTGTCATGGAAACCAGTCCGGTGCGGTGAACGGGAACCCTCCGGCTGGTCCACGCCGTTGTGGATGTCTGCCCTGGAGCAGAGTGTTGTCTCGTGTGCTTCTCAGTGAATCTGCCAATTCTCCTTTGCCAGAGTGAGCCAAGCATTTAAACTTTAAGTGGAAATGAGAGTACTGTTTAGTAACACGAGCTCATAAAGCTTTATTTTGAAGGGAAGAGAAAATGGGTACAACTTAGTAGTTCTTTTGAAAAGCATAGATAGACATTCTCAAATATCCTTTAAATCTAATATATGTGAACTCTTAAACATCCATCTTGTTCAAACACAGTTATTTAAGTAACTAAATTGGGGTTGAGAGGGAAATCCTATATTGTTTTCCTTAAGTGAAAACAATTGAATGGACAGGAAAGAGTTGCAGGATTGGGCTTTTGTGCACTTACACTAAATTATATTATTAGATTTTTTCTGAACTAAAGCCTGCACTTCTATTGTTCATATAGGAAATATCTGAAATACTTCTTCTGATTTCTAGCACGTTTAATCTAAGTTTGTAAATTAATACCTGGGAACTCTTTAGTTTTTGGATGAGGACAAATTCCTGAAAGAAAGACAAAAGAAGTTTTTGCTATACTATGGTGTCTTCTTTCAATATTGTTGAAAAAAAAAAAAGCTACAAAAAACCCCAGAAAGAGCAGTTGTATTGAACTGAGTAGCCACTCCTCCCACCATTTAAGCATGTGCTTTGCTTTATATTCTCTTAAATATGTAAATTTGAGGGATTACATAAGTGTACGTGGATGATGCCCGATGTTAGAATAATATCACTTTGTGGGAAAGAGTCTATAAATTACGGTTTACAAAAAGCAAAAACCTTGCTTATTTTATGATGTTATTTTATGTCAAAAGCATTTTATGTGGTATTGAATTCACTTTTCTTTTTTTTTAAAGCTTGGGGAAGAATCATGTTATGTAAATGCAAGTGTCCATTCTGAAGTTTTTTTTTAGTGACTTGGGCTTTGTTTGGAGGCAAAATTGTGTCCTTTTAATTTATCAGAATGGTTTTTTTAAATATGTTAACACAGTATGTCATTAAAAGTGATAATGCCAAATTCCTCCATCAGAGTACGACTTAAGTATGGCTCTGTTTTCACTGGTCATCTTGAGGAAAGTGTACATCAGACTATATTGTGGAGGTCTGAAAGGCAGCTGAACCTATTTTATGTTGAGGTTGCACATGTGTAAAATAAAACGTGGTCTAAAAGGTTTTGTTAGACTTGAACAGCCCTTTGTGATCTGAGATTTTGTAAAATTTGTTTTACTAAATATGTGGGCTGTTTGATGCAGTTTTTTCCCTTTAAGTATTGAAAGATGAGTATAAAAAATGAAGGGCAGTATTGGTACTCTAAGTGTTCATATTTGTATAGGCCTTTCATATTTATTTCTAGATACTTCAAAATGTTTAGAAGATACCTTTCAAATAAAATCGACAATTGGAACAGGCTTCTGAAGTTTTGTGTTGTGTTTGAACTAAATGGAATGATACATAGGCTCCCCTGCTGAACCTTCCGTGGTTTTGAGCAGCATGTAATACCCTTGAGAAGCTTTTCTTATCTAGTGTCTGCATAAGGGGTGGAAGGATCAAAGCCC
>VZTO01000478.1:0-25889 GCA_013400615.1 Syrrhaptes paradoxus | reverse complement strand
TGCAACCTACAGAAAAGGGAATCCTGTTTAAGAAAAACTCTTGGTTTTTAGAAAGCCACATGGCTCAATATTCGAGTTGGGTGGATGCACAGTTTTACTGAGGACACTGTTTTTGACTCCAGAGCTCTGTAATGCAGGTACGTTGCATGCTGTTCTGTAAGGTAGCTGAGCAAGGCTCTCAGCCCAGGCTCAGAGGACAAAGACTGCTCAGCAGTGTGGGGAAGGACGCAGCGGGACCCCTCGCCCAGACTGGCTGCAGCACTGCATCCTCCAGCCAGCAGTGAGCCTATGGAGGAGCAGGCAGGATGCTTCCCATGCCACAGCAGATTTATGAATGGTGGCCTGAGACCCACCCCCTTCCTCCTGCCTGCCCACCTTCCAAAGTTTCATGACCACTGACTTCAGCCACACACGGGGAATTAAATTCAGTAGTCACGGCTGATGTCTCAGTGGAGGCTGTGCTGTGTTCCATGCAGAGCTGTCAGACAGACCATGGTGCAGCAGCACAGATACGGGCACCAGTGATGCTGTGGTCATCAATAAGATCTGTAAAAACAGGATCACACCCAGCATCTCCAGTGGGCTGCAGACACACATGCCAAAGCAGATGCTGCCACATGGTCAGCATTTTCCCTCTCTCAGGCATCCTGCCTGTGCCAGTCCTGCCGGACTGCTGAGCCAGAGTACCATGAAGGAGGACAGAGATTTAAGTTCTCCATGAAGTTTAACTCTCCCCAAAGGAGTGGCTCTTCAGGGCATTCCTACCAAACACCATTCCCCAGTTTCCAGGAAACTCTTCAGTGTTCCTGTGCCACTCCTTGAGGGTCTAATGAACCTGACAGTGGGAACAGTCATTAGACAGGATGGGTGCCTTAGGCACAAGGCCATGGGACAGAGGAGGTTCAGCCCTTTGGGAGCAGAGCAGCTCAGGGATGTCAGCATCCACCTCTATGCTTGGAGATGGGGAGGCCAGGAGAGCCCAGAGCTGCATCAGAGCCCAGGGCTGCTTCAGCTCTGTCATCCCAAACACCACAGATCCCAAAGGCATCCTCTGCTCTGCTGCACCCAGATTCTTTACTGCCTCTGGAGACCCAGGGGACTGTGCCTTCCTCACACCACATCCTTCGACCTGCACCTTTGTCTCCAAGAAGTCCTGTTTTCCATCTAGGCAGACACAGTGGACTTAAAGTTCTCCTTAAAGCCAGGGGCCCCCTGTGAGAAAGCATCTTTTCCCACATCTGCAGGTCTTGTATCAGCTCCAGATCCCTTGGCAGCCTCTATCACCCATTTTTTAGTTTGCACAGCGCTCTCCTCTACCACTTACCCTCTCATGCTCAAGGAAAACCTCCTGTAAACTTTTTAAACTCTCTTCTGGCCTGAAAAGCTTTCTAAAGATCAGTATTTGCCGGTTATGACACTGTCTCCCCATTCTCTCAGCCTGGGCAGGACAGCACCCGTCCTTTCTTTGGCACAGAGGTGATGCTGGTCCACGATGAGAGCTACTCTGTCAAGCAACAATGAAAGCAGCAAACAAATAATCAGACTAACGCAGGGGAAAGGTCTCACTGGAACACCAGTAGGACAGATCAAGAAATTCCTCTGAAAAACATCTTATTCCAAATATCTTCATCCAAATCAAGCCATCAGGAGGTCCTGATTTGACTGACCACATCTGCCCTCATCAGAACCTTCTTCCCCACCAACTCTTCAACTTCTAATATTCTTCACGTTGAGAGCCCACATACATAAATCAATTAGAGAGAAAATTTAATTTACAACATCAAAACCAGTCACATTTGGAAACAGTCTAATTCCCTGACGCTCAAAAGCACATCACATTATAATTTATCAACCATCACATTTTTAATGATGTCAGACATTTGTCATAAAATCACCATTAAATTGGTATCTAATGGCTTCTAATAAATGTCAAAATGAACTTGCAGATGCCTATTTGAAATATATTAGGAGCCATTAAACAGCAATTAAAAGGAAGTTTCACAAATAAGATTTTATATTCGGTATGTTGCAGAGCCATGCGAGGAAGGGACAGGGACATTTTAAGGAATCTCTGAAAATGCTCCCTCGTGCCACCACTTTCTGCAGCAATGGTCCGTGTGTCTCCCCGAGAGCAGCCCGTGCTTCCTGGGCGTACGGAGCCCTCTGGGCAGGATGAGGCCATGCTATAAGGGCCAGCATGGACGGTATGGAGGGTAATGATGTTGCCCCATCTCTCCCTCGTCTCCTTCTGCTCCGGAGGCAGAAGTGTGTCCCACACCCTTCCCCAGCATGTCCCCCCAGGCTGCCAGGAGGTGCTGGGGCAGGCAGGGAGCTGGTGGCGAGAGAAATGGGCATTGACATCTCCTGGTGTTTAGAGGTGATGGGCAGGGGAAGATCTCCAAGGGGCTGCAGAAGATGTAGGGAAGGAGGAGCGGAGCAGGGAATAGGAACAGCCATTCTCCCTCTGCAAATGTGAGGTGAGTGAGAAAGAGGGGTGCAGAGCTGGGCAGAGGGACAACCTGAGGCCACCTACTACTGAAGTTTGCCTGTGCACTAAACCCTGAAGTGTGCACAGTTTACTGCTGACTTGAGGAAGAGCCCTCACACTGCTGGCACTACCCTCCTTCCCACTCTTCTCTCCAGCCCATGTATTAACAACAGTCACCCTGTGTGGCTGGTGCACTCCGGCACGAGCGCATCCTGGGTGCTCTGGGGAGGGCACTGAAGACCCCCTTTGCCTCTGGCTCGAAGCTCTCCAGAAGCAGCTGTGTGCTGAGAGGCACCGATGATCCGTGTGATGCCCATGAGTCCATCCTGCTTCTGCTCTGGTTTAAAAGGTGCATCTTAAGTAACCTGTGTGAAGTACATGTACACATGGATATGCGGTTTATGTAAAATATCCAGCTCATTAAAAGTATGCTTTGGTATGATGGCTTTAGATTTTCTTGCAGCAAAAAGATTACTTTCATCTGCTGTACCTTGACAAACATTTAACCTTTAAGCATTAACAAGAATTGCATACTATTCACATGCCTGCACCAGTCCAGCCACAGTTTAGAAAGAAGTTAAAAGAACTTCATCCCAGCTTGCTCCATTCCAATGTCAAGTTCCCTTAAAAGTGCAGCTTGCTTTCTCCTGATATTTTTTTCCATGTTAGCCCTCACAAACAGGAGGGAGGGGTGGGACTAGATGTGACCATTAATCCTGCCAGGGCCCGGGCCAGTGCCGTGAGTATTAGGTAAGCAGGAGGCTGCGGAGCCGGATGGGGACAGCACGTCCTGGTGTAGTCAGGAGAGCGAGCAGCAGACCAGGGCTGTACACAAGGAGGTATCAGCAGCCAGCAACGGAGCCATTGTGTCAGTACACAAATATGTTGTTATGCTCCACCTTCCATCCTATTTGTTTCTTACAGTACTATGGCTACTTTCCTCTCCCATTTATGCAGTTGAGAATTAGTCCTGTCACAGAAAAGTGAGAAAAAATCCCATTCCCCCCACCCTTCCCATCACTCACGCGGTAAAGAACCTGTTTATACAACTGTGGCAGAGGGTGTGTATTTGCATATTAAATGGAATCAAGAAAATACGTAACATATGTTGCAAACAGAACTAATGTCTAAACACACATGTAAACCTGGGCTAACAGGTCCTGCCAAAATATTTTAACCATCTGTTTTTACTTAGCTGTTTTTGAACAAATTATGTTTATTATGTTAATTTATTTTACTGTCAACGACACCAAATGACAGAGTTGCCACTAACCAGCATCATTATATATTACATTCTGGCATAATACCAGCAGGGTTTTTTTAACATAACAGGAATAAATGCATATTAATGTCAATTTGTTTAAAATCTAGTTCAGGATGGTAAATACATCTGTACAAATTCATCGTGTTCCAACACACGCTGTTTGCATGGAGACTGCTTAAAGATAAAGCGCTTTGATGGGACTTGGAGAAGGGCAGGAGGGACTCCTGGCTCCAGCTTTGAGCCTGATCCCAAGAGGTGGGGAAGGCAGGGAGCAAAGAGGGGGCTAATTCCCATTTTAAGAAGTTGTGATTAAACTTCCCGTGAGTCTATCTTCATTTGCAGCATCCAGGAAATGTCCTTTAGATGAAGAAAAGCTGAAATTGAGATCAACTACAAAATAATATTGATCTTCATCCCAGGTCTATGTCCTGTTCCCCAGCACATGCTGTTTGTGTCCGGGCAGGAGTGTCTGCCCCCAGGCTCTGCCCCTGGGCTGATGCAGGGCAGAAGCCCCCAGTGCCACAGGCAGCTGCAAGCCCACATTCAGCACATGAGGACAGCAAGGGATGCTCTGGAGGTCCCAGCATCTTCTCAAAAATTCCCCAGCAAAAAAAAATCACATGGTATTTTCTGGATCAGCTCCTCTCTCTCTTGTTCAAAGATTTCTCTGCTTGGTCCCCAAAACCAAATCTTTGTTGCAGCAGGATTTTTTTTGCTGATCCTCCCCTAAGAAGAAAAATCTTGTTTCTTGANAAAAAAAAATCACATGGTATTTTCTGGATCAGCTCCTCTCTCTCTTGTTCAAAGAATTCTCTGCTTGGTTCCCAAAAACAATTCTTTGTTGCAGCAGGATTTTTTTTTTATGATCCTCCTAAGAAGAAAAATCCTGTTTTTTGAAGGGGAGGGTCCATAAATGGCTTCCTCACCCTCCTGGTTTCCCCCCTTCCCTATCCGCAAGTGCTGCTCAGGGAAAATCATTCCTCTTCCCATTTCCAAAGTCAGTACCTGTTCTCCTGCTTCCCCCAGTCCTGTTCCCGTGTGGATAGTTGCTCACACCTTCCCTAACAAAACCAACTTTTTCTCCAAATAAGTGGTGCTAAACCCCATCTTCTCCTCCCATGCAGACGGTGTGATCTCCTCTGGACATGTTTCCCTTCCAGTACTATTCTTTTGTCAGTGCAGGCTGCTTTTGTCCCCAGGCAGTAGAAACACAGCAGCTGGGACATGGAAGGACAGGCTGTGGCATTTTCCCTGGTGGTTGTACATGGACCTCAGAAAGAGAGGATAAGAGAGGGCAAAATGAGCCTGAAGTCTTCAGAAACACTGAAGAACCAGAATGGAACAAGACGTGAGTGGAACAAGGAGAAAAGCCCCCGACAAGACTGTGAGTGCAAGGAGTGCTCCCTGGCCATCCTGAACCGTCGCGCTTCCAACAGCTTGCTCCAGGAGCTGAAGGAACTCATGGCATACAAGCCAGTGACAGTGTGATGTATTACAGGATATGGTACAACAGAAAATACCATCAGACCACAGTCCTGTGAAGACCCATCCCTATGTGTAATGGTGCACATGAAGGGTCCTGCTCAGAAATTCCTCTGGCGCAGATGGTTGAACACATGCACAGAACCTTGCAGAGCCAGAGCCCAGGAGAGGTATGGCACGGAGGAAGTATTCTGCCCTGAGAAATCCTAACACAGCGTAACACTGCCTCTGAAATTGAATAAATTAGATGAGAAGCAACCGGTAAGGCTTTCTGGGGATTCAGGAGCAGGCATCCTGGGACAAGATTTTGTTTAAGACAAGGAACAGGCTCCTCTTGATCGACCTCAGCCTCTTGAGAAGTACAGCAAAGAAATACTGTGCACATAAATATTTTGATATCTCACTAACAAATATTATAAGCCATGCCACCTTTGTTTAAACGCCCTTCCCCATCACGACAAGGGCTGTTCACGCAGGATGGTGAAGGAATCGTTCCTAGGGTCCAGTAGAGCACTAGAATTTGTCAAGTGCAGCGACATGTGAGAGGCAACACCACACGGTGCAAAGCTGGGGGGAATTCCTCCTCCCCTCTCTAAATTCTGGTTTTATGAAGAGAAAGGTTACATGGTTTATATTTCAGGAGTTGAAGTCCTGAGAAAATAAACCTTAGTCCAAGTACTTGTCCAGCATACAACAGATATTCCATAAAATGTATGGGCTGATTTCACGCGTATGGCTGCTCATTTTACAGGGGGATGATTAAGATGGTCATGGTTATGTTGGCTTTTAGTCCACAAATGCCTCAGCTGTTCTGGATTCATTTAAAATCATAATGTACCTCTGTGTGCAAAAAGCCAGCAGCCAGCACTCCTCTGCTCTCACCATTCTGCAAATCCAGCTCTTTGCTTCTGACAGTGTTTCCAAGATGGTTCATTAGTTGTTTCTGACTTGCACAGTCCATCTCTTCTTCTGACAGCCTGCCATCTCCCTCTGCTCTGGCACCAGAGAGACCCGTGGAGCTGCTTTTGGGAAGAGATGAATTTTTATTGCAGTTTGCTGGCTTCCACCCCTCCCTTTCTGCTGCCTTTTGTGGTCTTTGCTATCTCCCGAGTGGCATTTCGCAGCCTGCCTCGCCAGGGATGCCAGCCTGCCCCACCCCAGCCTTCCAGCCGGAGCACCCCGAGCTGCTCTGCTGGCACTCTCGGAGGAGGAAATTTGATCAGAAGAAGTGTTATCAGTGGGAATGCAGCTCAGAAGTGATTTTTACCCCACCCAACACTGAAACTTCACTTGCACTGCAACCCAAAAGAGAGAGATTCCTGGAAGCACCGGGAGAACCAGCTTTTCACCCCGGGGAACGGGGAAGGCTTTGGTGTGGCTGGGGTGGTGCAGCACCATGCGCTGTGATTCCTGATGTACCCCATCCCCTCCCCCGGAGTCATGCAGAGAGGGATTCAAACAGCAGGCTGGGACTCAAGAAACATAATCACCTTTTCCCATTTTAATCTGATTTGGTCATCTCAGGCTTTTCATGCACACTCTATTTGATACTTCCTGCTTCAGAGGCTTTTCTTGCTGCAGCTGCCCAGCATCCCTTCCCTTCATCCTCCTCCACAGCTTTTCCTGCACTCGGTTTGTCTCTTCACTGTAAAAAGGAAAGGCATTTATTGCTCCATTCGCATTAAGTGATTATTGTCTAACAGAAATAAACTGCTTGTTCCTATATAATCATAGATTGCTTTGCAGACTGCAGGCTTCAAACAGCAGAGGTAGAAGTCTGCAACGTTTTCCTCTGAAGCAATCTTCGGTTCTTAAAAAAACCCAACAAAACAAACCCTAAAACCCCTAAGTCAGTATCTTCCCGCAACTGCAGCTGATTTCCTGTGTAAACTCAAACCATGTGATATTCCATAAATGCTTCCAGCTCTAAATGACAGGAAATGAAAACCATCATGAAAGAGGAGAGCTTTGGACTAAATTCCCCGATCAGATATCATTATAACCCCATTTCAGTCTGATTACAATTTGGATGCTTTCTAACCTACCTGTTAGTAATTACAGAGGCTGATACCAGCTGATAGAGCACAATGTCACCCAGGGCCCTGCTGCAGGACAGCTTCCATGCCCAGGGCAGTGCCTGAGAGGTGCCACAGCTGAAATCCTGAGCTGAGGCTGATCAAGGGAAGCATTTTCATGTAGCCTTTGTGAAGGTCAGGCTCTGAACTTTCAACTGTATTGAATTGCATGTGCCGTACACCGTCACGCTTTGCAATTAGCTGGCCACACACCCCCATCTGCGCGGGTACACGCTGCGTCGCCACCAAGGGCTTAATGCTCAGTAATATTTTTTTGCAATAAAAACGAAAGAATTGTGCAAGAGATAGGAGCCAGTGCTGGTTCAGAGCGTATACCTTAAAAGAACGTAGGAAGGAAGAGGAACAGCTCTCTGACTTTCAGGGGGATTCTCTGTAGCTCTGACTTGCTGGCAAGTCGAGTGGCCAAGCTGAGATTTATGGACACTTGTCCCAGTGTTCTCATCCCGTAAATGACTGAAGAAAAGGGATTTTCATTCCTCTGACCAGTGCATTCTCTTCATTTCTGCAGAGTGTCTGCGTCCTTCAAAGCACTAAATCAGGCCGGCACTGCTAAGAAGTAGGAACTTGAATTAAACAAATTAATTGCAATGCTCTTATGCAATTTGTTAATTGATATGCTAGGATTTTTTTCAGTTTGTTCAGCCAAGATCATGATAATTTTCCTTTTGAACTGATGCAGTGAATAATTTTCAGACTGAAAAGAAGTTGAGGCGAAGTTCTCATTTTAAGGACAGTTCTTGGGTACACTTGGGTACACATCATTTATTTCTTATTTCAAATGTCCCAGGAACATCACTCTTGCTAGGGAAGGGAGTCTTGCTGGGTGTCAGACCAATGCCTGTCTGCCACAGTCACCCTTTCAGATGTTTTCACCGTTACTGTCACTTCTCCGCACATAAAGCATTTGGTGCAGACCCCGGCACCTCTGGGCGTTACATTCTAGGCTGTCTGGTTTGTGGTATGATGAAAGCATTTCGATCCAGGAAAGTATCTCAGCCATCAGTGTACCATTCCCATTTAGGCTGCATTGATTTCTGTCTTGGGACCAGAATGAAGCAGATGCTCCATGGGGCAGAGGGTCACCCGTCTGATGCCAAGGGAACCAAAACCATTTGCACAAATTGAGGACTTCAGCCAATACTTTTTAGAAGCTGTTCTTGCTGAATGTCCCAAATGGGAGGCTTCAGTGCCAGCAAAATCATTTAAGTGAACAGCTTTGCCTTGTTCCCTCCCCAGCAGACATTGCTGTTAGGGTAGGTCATTAGTTATTCCTGAGGTTGTTAGGTTATCGCATTGAATCTTAATCCATCTAATTCATCCCAGCACACTACCATTTGTTTCTAGTGCTTGCCTTTTAAAATACCATTAAATCATGTCAAAGGCCTTCTCTGCACCTGCCAAAAAAGCTGCATGCATTCTCGGATTTTCTTTGCCAGGTGAATTCTGTTTAGTATATTCCTGGAGAAGACAGCTCATTGCAAATCCTATTTCTCCTTCTCCTATTTCTCCTTCCCAAGCACACTTCCTCGCATGCACTGGGGGATTTTGACTTTAACATACCCAGCTCAGCCTGGGCTCGAGTCAATCAGTGTTGTCTGAACAGATGCTGGCAGGTTTCCATTGCCTGGAGCTAGCCTGGGTGTCCTGCTTTCTCTTGCTGAGATAAGAAGCTATCAAGGGGAAAAAAGAGGAAAGTATTTGCCTTTGATAGCGTGATGCAAAAATAAAGAAATCCCAACAAAACCTGGCCTTCTTGTACATAAAAACCTTTGGTTAAAAATTCTTAGCAGGATACTAAAAATAGAGAAACTCCACTGAGATCAGTGCACAGCTTTAAACCAAACATATAAATTAGTAAAGAAATGGCATTCTCAGTCCTGGAGAGCTTGTAGTGAATTAGACCAAGGGGTTTACAGAACAAAGGAACCTAAAAAAACCCTAATCTCACTTTGAAGGAAAAAAGTCTCTGATCACTCCACCTGCCACTTCTCTGTGTGCCAAGAAAAACTCAAGTATACACCAAAAATACTGAAGGAGAGTTGAGTGTTGCATTAAATTTATGTACCACTAGAGACTAGGGTTGAACGTGCTGACTGAACTTGCTCTAATAACTTAGATGGGAAAAATCCATACTGCAAATCACCTTACTTGGGCTGGTTTAACAAGAACTATTTACCCAAGAAAGAAAAAAACCCTGAGTGCTGATTGCTTTCTTTCTCGACCCAAGAAGCAAGAAATACATGCGGCCAGAACCTGATAATTTTTTTCTAGCTGCAAAATACAACAGAAGAGGAAGGGGAGTAGTTTGTTAGACCAGGTAAAGGATTTTCCACAGAAAACCAGGAGGATTTGCAGAGACCTTGTTGTGCATGTGTCATTGATTAACTGTTTGCAATTGGGACAAGATTTGAAGTCACACAAGGAACTAGGACATCCTGGGGTTGTGCTAATGTCGCCTTAGTCATCACGGTGAACCTTAGGGACCGCGTTGGACCTTGTGTTTCTGGGTCTATGTCATTGAGCTGGATTTCCATGCTCTTGGGCCATACTGTTCCTGTTAACGTATAGTAAATGCTTGTTTGCAGACTCTCACCTTATGGCTATGCTTACACTGTGGATCTTGGTTTGGGGGAGCGGGCAAGGGGCATGGGCTGGAGGTGGATGGGGTAAATGGGTTGCTGCAGCTGCATCCATTGCCAGTGATAAGAAGGCAAGTCACCTCCACCCTAAAATACATTAGCTGAAGAGAGCAGACCCCTAACCCCACATGGCCAGGCCTTGTCCCCACCCTTTATCCCGTGAGACCCACACATGAAGGTCTGTTCTGACCTGCGAGGGGTGAGGAGTTAGGGAGCACCCTTAGGAAGACCTGGGGATGTGGGGAGGATTGAAGGGGCTAATGCTAGAGCAGGTCCCTGGGGAGGCTCAGCGCCAAAGATGGGCAAACCTGCTTTAATTAAAAATTCAAAACCTTGCTGGGAAGCCAATGTCTAAAGGTGGCTTTCGCTGCAGCTATGGTCTGCAGCAGCTTGTTCCGTGCCTGTGCCCACGCAGGGGTCTCCACTGAAATTACTGGGCAGGTTTCCAGTTAGCACCAATTGAGGGAAGTTATTGTGGGGTTTTAATCAGGCAGACACACCTCCCCTTGGAAACGATGTGGGACCACCCCCTCGCATTGCATAAGCCACCAAAAAACCCACTCAACTTACGCTAACCATTCTTGATCACTACCCACCCGCGCTAGATTTGAACTGTCCACCGAGAGGTCAAAGGTTAACATGAGCTAATTTTTGCAATCATTGCCGTAACATTAGGAAAAAGCTCTGCTAACATTTTGGGGACTGCTGACTTACTGCCTGGGGTTCGTTTGGCTGATCCTATGGGCTACAGTCATGATAGGTTAGATTCCCAAGAGAGCAAATAAAATCCAAGAGGCACATTTTTCTACTCAGCACTTGCCTGCTGTAACACTGAACCCTTCATTAAAAATGTGATAAGCCATGCAATGTATTTAACTGTATATTATAGCCTTTAATCTTTAATGGTAATGACAGAAGTGTTACCATTACCAGGACCGTATTTTGCTCCATGCTTTAGACTTTCTTTTGTAACCATGCTTTCCTGTCCTCTTTCAGGCAGATGGTAACTAATTCAGCTTGAATTCCTTTTTATATTAACATGAATTTGAAAAACCAAACTAAGCTGTAATATAACTAAAATAGAAGAACTTACGGCAGCTAAACGTTGAACACTTTTTTCCTAGCCATAACCACCCTTCGACTTTGCTCTTACTAGGTGTGTGCCTTGAAACTGAAGTTTTGGAAATACTGCTGATAAAGAGAAATCAATCCACCTCCATCCCCAAGTCACCCCGACTTGACTTCTGCACAAATCTTAGAGGACAAATTATTGGCTGATCCATTGGAAAATTCATGTTGACAAAGTACGTAAAAGCCATGTTGGAGAGTAGGTCTTGGTCCAACAGTTGGTAGTAAGGCTGGTAAGGAAGGAATTCCTGAAGTCTAACCCCAGCTACATGTTTCTCTGTGTCCTCTACACGAGTCTTTGCAGCTTCCCTTGTAGCTTCGACCTTTGTAGCTGTTAAATGCAGACAATGGCACCGACGCCTGCACGTCACGCCGGTTTTGCGAGGAGTCGTTAACTGTGTTGCATCTCCTTCCGAGGTTAGCATCACATTTCAAATACAGCTACAGCCAACAACTGCAAAATGCCATGGGATTAACCACAACTCCTCTGAAGGTAGAAAAGCTGTCATGAAGAAATACGTCAAGTCTGAGGTGGGGACCAGGGAGTGGGGGCAGGAGGAACGTCTCTTTTTATGGGGAGGGTGAGAGGCATAATGGGGTCCAGTCCTCTGCATGCGATTGCTGTGCCCATAAGGATGTGGGAGGAATGAGAAAATATTTCAGTATATTTCCTTGTAATTCAGGCACTTTAGCATGCTCAGTAAATAATAACAATAAATATCAATTATAGGCAGTTCCGGTTTTATCACACCATACCTGTCAAAAGCCAAAGCTTTACTTCATCATTTACTAGAATACTATAAAATAATTACTCAGTTTTCTAATCTTTTACCGGGCAACTGCATATAAATAATCTCCAGGTTTTGTTTCTTGGACTCTCAACAGCTTTATCTCTGCTATTAATGTCTTCTGATGTCTCCAGAGGGAGTAAAGCCGAAGCAAGAAGATAATGATTTAATCAAAGACAATTCAAATGGCAGTTTGGCTGTGCAGACATAACCAGAGTTATTAGTTCTCTCAAGATTCTTTTTGAGAACCCTCTAAAACCCCTGCACTTAAGAAACAAGAGTGAATACACACTTTGAAGAAGTGTTTTTCAATTTGAGGAAAGGATTGAAGTCTAATACGTTATAGGTTGAATCTTAAAACATTTATGATGTTTTAAAGACAGGGGGTTTATTACACATTTTATCTTCACTTCTTCATTTATTCCTTACAGTAAAATCAAATAATCAGCAATAGCCTGACATTTTGCTGCTGTAAAACGGAACCTAAACCACACATGAAAGTGGAAAATTGTTCGAGTAACATGTGAACCTTCAGTGATTGAACCTTAACTAAGCAATAGATTTTTGGAGGCACCGAACGGGCATTTTATGTTACCCCAAGGAAACTGACTCTCATTTTAAAGTATGGAGAAGTCTTCACACCATTAGAATTGTCGGACAGTAGCATTTTCAAAATCAGTTTCCCACAAATCTCCTTTTCTATTTGGGAGAAAATGGTACGATCAAAGCTATCATACAAAAGATATCAACTACTACAAATGAGGTCTCTGATTACTGTCCAGCAGCAAAAATACGGGCATTACCCAGACAATTTATTTCTAGACTCCTTTCTCACTTTTTAATGGTGTTAACTGGAAATTACTAGGGAACTCCCAAGTGTAAATTTGGCCTGAATGGCTGGAGACTCACCAAATGAAGGTGAATTTAGAGTAAAAACAGTATAAGCAGCTTACAGGCTTATAACTATAGCTGAAAGATGACGTTGTGCATGGGAGTTTTGTAGGCAAAGCAGGCAAAAGTGTTCAGTGTCACCAGCCAGTTTGTCACTTTCCGTCACAAGAAAAATGTGTATTTTAGGACAAGAAACCTCAGCAAATATAGCGATGGAAATGTTACAAGCTGCTGGAGTGTCTGATTTTCTTTTGACCTTGTATAATTTTGCAAGTACTATTTTAGTTTCTTTTCTGAAAAATAAATAAATGCAGACTGTGCTACTTAACAGCATTCAGAGCATCAGTCTGCCCTGCTGGCTGGATCTGGATCAGATGGTGGAGATCAGAAAGAATATAAAGGTACCTGATATTCTAGCATATCTCGAAATCAATTGCATGCAACAGAAGGACTAAAGAGAAGAATATATGCTGAATATTTTTATTTCCAGTGTTCCTTCACAGTTCCTGGATTAACTCACCCTTCATCCCTTCTTTACTCATTCAGATCTTGACTCTTTTATCCTCTGCTGGCAAATTGAAGGTTTGCCTTGTGGTCAGAGGTCACTGAATTAATCACTTTAAACAAGAGCTTTGCTGAGGTTTCAGAATTTCTGGTGTGACCTATTTCTTCTTTCTCTTTTCCACAGCTTTCCTCGCTTTTCCCCTGTCGTTTTAAAGGAAAACAATCAGTGGAATAAGATCAAGAGTCAGAAAGTGCCGGGAAAGGAGTGGCCTTGTGGCCCAGCTCATAAGAAAGTGAGTGGTTTATATTCCCAAGGCAGGAGGGGTGTCTTGGTTGCTGGCATCTCTCTGGCGCAGGATCTGGCCGCAGCAGGAGGTAGGGATGTGAGCCCTGTGTCAAAGCCCTAAATGGCAAATCTCCTCCTAATGTTGACATCCACCCCTTCGTCCCAGCAGCTCCAGAGAGAAGAGCCCTACCTAGTGACATAGTTCAACCACCTGGAAATGCGACATTCCTCATCTTACACCCAATATAATTTTCAAATTGCCATTGGAGCTGCTTAGGATCGGGTGGTTTTCTTTATTAAGTACAATTAATTGGCTCTACAGGGAGAAAATAAAAATAAAACCCAAAATAAAATAAATCCTTGGCCCAAAACATTTTGGAAACCTGAACTGTGACCAGATGAGATGAATCAAGAGGAATTTATCCCTGCACTGCTACAGAGGTTGAGCCTTGGGGACCGCCCTATTCTTCTTCCATTCCTCATATGGAAGAGCTGTGTGCACCTTATCGAGAGACCAGGCAAAAGGAGAGGACAGATATGGATCTGTTTTGGTAGCGATTTATGCCACATGGGCAAGAATAAGTCAACTTGAAGAAAACCATCCTATTGGGTTTTTTTTCTTGGGATGATTTTCCAGCTGAATCCAGGTCCACAGCGCAGCCACCAAAAAGGATGGGCAGGGCGGAAGGAGAGGGTTAGCAAGTGTCCTGGGGGATGCATGAGGCAGGACTGCCTTTGGGTGCCAAAATGCTCCTAGTGCCTCATTTATTGACTTGTCCTTTGGTCCAGAGGCTTCCCCTTTCGCAGCCATCTCCTCCCTTGTAACACGGCGGGGGAGGGAGGGACAATGTCCATGTGCATTAATATTCCAGAGGCACCACGGGAGCAGCAAATCCTTTAAAGAGCAGAGAAGCTCTTTCTAGCTATTTCCCTTTGGAGCCGATTCCAACTCAAATCTGCAGCTGAACAACTGTCCAGTGACTAATGCAACAATTGTACCTTGACCGGTTGCGATATTGCGCTCAGGACTTTCCTGTACACTCCATTTCCACCGGACCAAGTAGGATTTCAAGAAAGTGCTGTAAGATTTAGTGAAATGAGGGCTGTGGTTGGAAGCCAGGGTCCAAGCATGTTTTCCCTTTTTTTATGGTCTATTAAGATATTAAAAAAAAAAAAGCATTTCTCACTGACACACAGAGGAGAGTCAATGTAGATGGGAAGAAAAGGGTGCTGCCTGCTCAGCCCTTGCCCCACCGCACCCTCTCACCCGCCGGCATTGCTCTCAGGCATTCTGCAAGCACTAACTGCCTTTAACTGGATTTCTCTGTATTTTCTACTCCTTCAATCTCCAGTACACCTTGAAATATTGCATTTAAAATGTAAAATAAAAAAAAGAACTCATTCCATTAACTCAAAATAGGTCTCTAATTGACCTCTTAATATGGTGTATTTAACATGACACCGTACAATTTTCTTAAGTAAATGGAATAATTCTTAATAATTCAGTGCTTCTATTTTCATTCTATAGAATACATCTTCCAAGTTGAGAATTGTGAATTCCTGTCATTTGTCACTCTGCCACAGAAATGAAACTGTAGCTGCCACCAACATGAAACAGTACATTCTACACCCGCCTTCCCGTGCCTTGCTCCAGCAGTGTTGGACTCCATAAACTTTATATTTTTCATGTTAATAAACATATTGGAAACATGAATGTAAACATACCTTTTCTTGGTCTTTTCAGGGATAGGAGGGAGAAGGTGCAATCAGCATTTCCCAGGATTCAGCTCAGACTCGCGGCTATTGTGAGGGATAAAAAAATTAATCTGATTTCACGTCGGGCTCGTATCTCCCCCTGCCACGTCCTGCTCCCCAGCCACCCCATCCTCTCCACCCCCAGGGTGATACTTCATGAGTTGGAACTCGATGATCTTTAAGGTCCCTTCCAACCCAAACCGTTCTATGATTTTATGATTCTATGATTTAATCTAAACCCTCTCGGATTAAGCAGGCACGTAATTGCTCCCACAGCAAGGGCCATTGCAGCCACGGAGGTGATATAAAGGGGAGTTTGTTCAAACAAGAATCTGATCCTTAATGTCAAGCCTGCAGACCTGCTTAAAAAAACCTTCTTGTTTGGCTGTCAGCAAAGCCTGTAATTTGCATTCCATCTTGCATTCATCTGGGATCTATGTGTGGTATTGACTGATGTTTTATTGTTGTTTGGTAGATAAAAATATTTAAATTAAGAACAACTCAGTTGCAGGAAGGGCTTTATATAGTCATCATCATAACATGCTTCTCCCGCTGCGGTGAGTGTAGGCGGCATGGTATTTTTCTACCACTTAACATGTAAAGTCTGACATATTTTCATAAAATAATAGAATCACAGAATGGTTTGGGTTGGAAGAGACCTTAAAGATCATCTAGCTCCAATCCTCCTGCCATGGGCAGGGACACCTTCCACTAGCCCAGGTTGCTCAAAGCCTCATCCAGCCTGGCCTTGAACCCCTCCAGGGATGGGGCATCCACAGCTTCCCTGGGCAACCTGGGCCACTGTCTCACCCCCCTCACATTAAAGAATGTGATATAAGGTCTTCCCCTGTAGCCTTCTCTTCTCCAGGCTGAACAACCCCAACTCTCTCAGCCTGTCCTTGTTCAGGAGGTGCTCCAGCCCTCTGAACATCTTTCTAGCCCTCCTCTGGACCTGCTCCAACAGGTCCATGTCCTTCTCATGTTGGGGGCCCCAGAGCTGGACACAGTACTCCGGGGGGGTCTCACGAGACCAGAGCAGAGGGGGAGAATCACCTCCCATGACCTGCTGGTCACACTTCTGCTGATACAGCCCAGGACACGGTTGGCTTTCTGGGCTGCAAGCACACATTGCCATTTCATGTTGAGCTTCTCATCAACCAACACCCCCAAGTGTTTCTTCTCAGAGCTGCTCTCAATCCATTCTCCACCCAGCCTGTATTTGTGCTTGGGATTGCTCCAACCCGTGTGCAGGACCTTGCACTCAGTCTTGTTGAACTTCATGAGGCTGGCATGAGCCCACCTCTCCAGCCTGTCCAGGTCCCTCTGGATGGCATCCCTTCCCTCCAGCGTGCTGACTGCCCTCCCTTTAATCCTGACCCACAAACTCTCAGTTGGCCTCTCACCCACCCCCAGGCAGAGCTCCATGCACTCCAGCTGGTCACTGCCAGAGGGTGACACCCCCTCCTCACCTCCCCTGCCTGTCCTTCCCAAAGAGCCTGTATCCTCCAATGCCNTGAATTCCAGCTGGTCACTGCCAGAGGGTGACACCCCCTCCTCATCTCCCCTGCCTGTCCTTCCCAAAGAGCCTGTATCCTTCCATTCCAACGCTCCAGCCATAGGAGCCATCCCACCACATCTCCATGATGCCAATGAGACCATGGCCCTGCAGGCAGGTGTGTGTCTCTAACTCCTCCTGTTTGTTCCCCATGCGACGTCTGTTTGCACAGACTGACTGGCTGGAGTGGCTGGACCTCCCGTGTGCTGCTCTTCAGGTGACAGCATTTTAAGAACATCATCAAACTGTCACTTTAGAAATCATCTTAAACATAAAAAGAAAGAAAAAAATCAATAGTCTTTTGATAATTTCCCTCAACTGAACTCTGTCGGGATGCTGGTTTTACCTCTGTTCCTCCTTTCTAACTTTGGCAGCACAGGGCTTTTCACCCAACTAAGGTATAACGGACCATGAGAGTGGGATACGTCCTCCGAACCCAAACGTCAGCTGCAGTTAACATGAACTGCTCCATTATAAGAGGCAGCAAGTTACCTTGTGCTTCACTGGAAACCTGGGCACCAGCACGGGAGAGGAACTGGGCAAGGAGATGAGTCTTCACCGAGATGGAGTGTGACAGCTCTCAGTGCCTCCTTGTTCAGAAACACCAGGAAAGAGATGCCAGGGAAAGTGCCACTCTTGGATCTGCAGTATTTCCTCTTCTCACAGACTTTGCATTTTGTTACAAACCCACCTTCCAATGCGTGGTGGCAGGACACACTGGGAACTGTGCCTCCAGCCCAGGGGATTTCTTAACCGTAGGTCTCCGACATCTGCTGCACACTTGTTGCGTGGCTGGAACACAAACAGAGCCTTTCATTTCACTCTTTGAATTTCGCATTCCTGTTTTTAAATGCTTTTTGTGTAATTTATGCCTTGCAAGCCCAGAGAAGTTTGGTGGAAAGGATCCCCTTCTTTATCTGAATTCTCTGAAGTGCAGTATTTCTTTTGGCTTAATTTTTCCCTCGTCCTAAGCTTATGTATTATCATCTGACAAATTGGATCTATTCGTTTCCAGGAAGTTATTTGAACATGTACTTGTAGCTGCTTTTAAGAACAGCACAGCTTTCAGATAAGTTCATTGTTATTTTATGTGCCAGATGTGCTTTGTTTTCCACAGCTGGAGCATCAGGAAAATGTTGCATAACATCCATCCGTGCTTTTACAAATAGAAATTAAAATCTACAGATAAAAGATAAGTGGGTCCTGTAGAACCGTTACTGCCTTATTTCACTTGTCTCTTTATGCTGGAGCAAGTTCAGGTTTGCTGTCCTCTCCCCGCTGAAATACAAGCTCATCGCTCACCCCACCTCCCCAAGGGCTTCCCCAGCCATTCTGCCTCTCTGCACTCCATTGACTGCATTGGACTTAACGTGCCCATTGACCAGAATTTGAAGCACCAAAAGAAACTCTTCTTTATCCCAACCTTCAGAGCAAGTTGAGTAAGCCTTTTGATTATTCTCCACTGACTAGTGTCATAGAATCATAGAATCACAGAATGGTTTGGGTTGGAAGGGACCTTAAAGATCATCCAGTGCCACCCCCTGCCATGGGCAGGGACACCCTCCACTAGACCACGTTATGTCACCCACATTCGCAGATTTACTTCTGATATTTAGATTTTCGTTAAAAGGTAAGATGTGCCCTGAAGTTTATCTGTGTAACCTCTTTTTATTCTTTCAGGAGTTATTACACAGAGGAACAGCGGATGTCTCTAAGTGCCCTGAACACCACCTCTGGGGGCTGTGGGATTAACCCATGGCAGGGTCCCCCTGGCTCAGCACACACAGATGATGCACTGCTTGGACTCTCGGTCCCTTCAAAGGAGGTTAAACGCAAACACACACATAGCTCAGTGGGGATCAAACAGGGCAGCCAACATGTGCATCCAGCTGGGAGCTCTGGGAGGTCTGGGTGACACTGACTTTCTTCAAAGGAAAAGACAGAAACAAACTTATTTTCTGAAACCCACGAAAACTGCCTTTGCAAATCACAGCTAGAGAAAAGGAGGTACCGGTTTGGCAGAGAGTTAAATGTACTCCCAAGCAATAACAGCAACTCATCTTTCTTTGAGAATTGCTTGTCCGTGTGTATCTGTGTTTGCTCCACTTCAAATGCTCATGAGATGGCATTTGTCACCGTGTGTTCCCTTTGCAAGGCGTCCTGTCTCGCCAGGGCACTGCACACAGTGGCAGGGCTGCCACGGGCCATGCTTCAGTTGAGGACAAAAGCAAATAGCCCAGTACAATATGCAAAGCCAAGACACTGAATAAATTACTGCTGTGCCAAATCTGCAGAAATCTACAAAGCAGCATACCTGAAACATTCTACATATTTTAACATTTTAGTTAAATACGTGTTTGATGCATTCATGCTGTACCAGTCGCTGACTTTTCAGTCGAGAGGTACAAAAGGGAATACCCCACACATGGGAGAAGAGAAGTCTTCTTCAGATGCCAGGACTCAATATCTTTGTGTTTTATTTTTAATTTTGTAGATAGAGCAGATCAGAATTTCACATTTCATTAGAGCTTTAATGCGTTTAAACTCAAGCCACTTTGGCGTTAGAAAAATACCTAAGTACATACACAGCATTTTCTGTTTTCAAGGTGCCACAAATGTTAATTAACAAATAAATCTTGCTTGCCCTAGCTAGAAAAGTCCCTCTGTCAGTCTTGGACTTTCCCCCAAAAGCCAACAGCAAAGGCCTTTATGGTAACTGCTGGAGCAGCCCTGGGCACAGGTCATGTCTGGACTAACGGGATGCGATGCCATAAAAAGCTTTAGAAATAATGAAACCATCTCTCAAATGTAGTGCCTTGAGAGGAGGCTGGTTACAGGAAATTATGCATCACCGTGCCTGAGGTCCCAGCAGGCAGGACCTTGGAGGCATCTCTCTCTCCACCCCACCACAAACCCCCAGCCACCAGCAGTTTCCCTGCTGCTCACCAAAGACCCACGTGCCGAAGGGCCAAAGGAGATTCCACCACCTGGGCGCGTGCCCTCGGAGGGAAGGGTAGCATGGATCTGTGGGGTGGGGGCGGAAAGCTCTGTGTCCTGCTTACTTCATCACCCCCCACCTGTTCACATGGGGTTATGAAGATGAAGTGTTCCACAGCCAAGTGCCACAGGTCCTCCTTCCTTGGGGAATGTGCAGCCGGGACGATGAACGGACAGAGTTGCCATGAGGGTGGGTTCTCATTGGAAAAGGAAAAACACATTTTCACCAAACAAGTTCAATATATTTTAGCTTGTTTGGGCAATGTTCAAATATTACAATTCTCAGGGTCCTGAATTTCTAAACTGTATTTCATGCAGGAATTTGGACGTAGCCCACAGGGAAAGCCAAGTGGAGAAATCACGTCTTGAGAAGGAAAGAGAGCTGCAAGGCTCCTCGGTGTTCTTGGTGGCAATGTACTGAAAGCAGGAGAAGGAATGGGGAGCACATGGAGCTGGTATCGTCTACAAGCAAGAGAGGTCTGACAAGGTGGCTGGAAGGCAGAGTCCGTGGCTGTAACAGAACTCAAAAGGGAGGCTGGGGGCTGCAGAGATGCAGATTAGGAAGTTGCAGGACAAAGTCAGAATAGAGGAAATTTTTTTCTGTGGGACTCATTTGGGTAAGGCAGGATTGGCAGACTCAAGGTGAGGCAGAGAAGAAAGAGGATGAAGAAACAGGTTGCACTAAACTGGAGTAGAAGCCATAGGAAATTATTCTGGGTGTGCATTTTTTTGTATCTCATTTACAATTCTATGCCAATGTGCTGTATAGGTAAATCTTAACCTCGTTGGGGCTGAGAGCTTATTTCCCTAATTATCTCTCTTTGCTCTGCATCACTATAATTGAAGGCTTCTGCTCCTTTCACAGCATGACCTCAACACCAAGTACAAATTGTTAAAGAGGAACTGATGTGCACACACATGCCAGGCAGACCTGACAGCTCCTGGGGCATCTCAGCCCCTGGCACAAAACCAGCACTCAGCTGAGCAGCGAGCATGCAAGCCTTTTACCTGATTATATGACTTCTTAATATAAATATCTCTAGGAGAAAAACATTCATGTGACTGTGACAGGACATTTCTTCCCCAGATCTCAAAGCACACTCCAGAGCTGGTGGTATCCAGTCGCAGTTAGAACCAGACACTGAGAAATTCAACGATGTCTGTGCCTCCAGATGTGGATCACTGCAAACTTTTCAGGAATGCTAGTTGGGAAGAGCAGGGGATCAAAACACTATTGCCCAGAGCATCTGCCAAGAGACGTGCTTCTTGATTCTGCAGCTGCTTATTTGAGAAACCGTATTAACACCCGAATGCTGCCTCATTGAGTGTCTGAAGCATTTCTAAGATTTAATTTTGTGCATTATTCAGGTTCATATCACTAACCTGCAATCATGATGGTCAAGAAGTTCTTTGATTTTGCTGTTAACTTTCCAGTATCCCACTAATTGACTCTCAGGAGGATTACAGTTGGTGCTCGCTGTATCGGAACTCTGAAGAACTGCTACTATTGCAATCGCTTCAAATCAAAATCACTTGAAGAATAAAATGATAAAGATAAAGCGCAGGATTAAAAGAACGGAATAACGAAATTATTATAGGCAGCATCTCCATTTTCATTCCCACTGGTATTTTGTGATCAAACGCAACACCTTGCGTGTCCTATATGACGAACGTTTATTTTAAAGTTCCACTGGGCAGGTAAGTACTACACTGAATGGAAATGTACCTCTCTGTTTCCTGCAAAACTGAAGATTAATAACCAAGGGAAAATAATGGCCTGACTGCTGAGAAATTATACATCAAGCACAGCCATAAACACGGGGTATACTCTGTGTACGTTTCCAAACGTTCCCTAGTTACCCCTGATTACAGCTTGCCACATCAACAAAACATCTGGTCTGGTATTTTCCTTACATTGAAACCTCTTGGCCAAGCAGGAATTTTTATCTCAAAAGCAGCTGAAACCTTTGTTTACCATCTCATAGGACACGCTGTTAGACTCTTGCGCTGAAGATCTTTTTTAATGACGTGCTTGATGGGACTGAACGGTTTATGTTCGCCAGCTTTCACCTTCACTATTAATAACAGCGCAGCTCCTATCTGAAATGTCTTCTCTAATTGTGCAATTACACACCTCATTTATCCAATTGTTAAGCCGAGAGTCTGATTAAATATTAACAACTGCTTGGTTCTCCTAGTGTCATTAGCTGGAAAGCAACCCTGTAATCTCAGGTAACACATGATGGTAATTATCCTTCACAGTCACACTCGGCTGAAAATCCAGCACAACCGGAGCAGGTAACACCTTACCCCTCTGCTCCTCCTTACCTTGATGCTGCCCAAACCACGGACCGCGCGTGTGGACTTTCCACCATGGAAAAGCAACCAGGGCACCGGCTGGTTTTGCTCCTTTAATCCTCTGCTCCATAAGAAGAAATTGCAGCCTGGCTTCCAAAGTTATAATATCTTGGGTTTTTTTTTTTTACTTCAAGCTGAAGAAGGGCCAGTTTGGTTTTGCCCAAACGTCCCTTCCCATAGAAAGCAGGAGGACGCGCAGTCGGGTCAGTTTACGGCCGGCAACGCAAGAGCTGGGAACACTTGCGTCAGAGTGGGGCACGCTCCGTGAACTTCACCTGTTATTAGGTGATTTTAGCTGAAATCCATAACCCAGGAGCGAGCTGCACTTCTATTGCACTCTGCATGGGACTATCACCAGGCTCCTTTAAAATAAACCGTTGCAGAAGAGAGCATCAAAATGCTATAAACAACCCAGAGCAATAGCAAACAGATGTTTTGTTCAGCAGCAGCTCACAGCCCTCACCAAAGACCCCGGGGACCTGAAACAAGGTGGCACCCTCTGCTGCTGCGAGCGGGACCACGCCGGGGTGATGTGTGACATGGAGACCCCCAGCCCCAGGTGTGGGGGTACGCACGGGGGTGAGCGCTGTGGGAACCAGCCCAGCAGATCCCCCAGTCCCAGCTGCCGCGGCAGTGTTAATAGGGGACCACCTGGAGCAGAGGGGCTTTCCCCCGTTAACATCTTGTTACGATGAAAGGAGCAGTTTATACCTCCCAGAGTTATTGCTTCCAGGCTGTCTGTAAACTCAGGTGGAACCTCGCATCTGGTTCAGGTTTTCAGGCTTTCCGTTGCCGTGGAGAGGACGGGACCATAATTAGTGTGTGAGGAGAGCGGGACTGGGACGTAGGGCTTGCCACCCGCCGAGCTGGGACCACCAACCCACTGCCCGACAGCTGCTGTGCACAGTCTCCCCTCTCCTGCAGCACCATGCAGCACGGCACGGCCGATGCTGGCACACTGTCAGGTACAGGCGGGGAAGGGTCAGGGTTTGCTCCGAGACCTCTCAGAGCATCAGAGCTCCAGAGCAGGGGATGCAGAGGGGCTCTCCAGCTGGGGCACAGGAAAGCCCACGAGAGAGCTCTCTCATCCATAATCCACTGTGGTTCAGCTCAGGCTCCCAGTGCAGCGCTGGCAGGTGATGAATTTGAAATAAGATTTGCAAGATCAGAGTCAGAAATCAATAAACTCCATCAGCTAGGATCTAGCAGCTGTCTGAAACAACAGGTTACAGCAGCTGATGAATACTTTAAGGTGGGGGAAATGAATTAAAAATAAGACCAAAATATGATCAGAAATCATACTCTCCAGCTGCTAGCCTTGTAGGAGAGCAAAACCCAAGAGAAATAACTACATCCAGGTATATCCCTTGCAACACAGCCACAGCAACCTCTTCAGGGGTAGATAGTGGTGGGCAAATTATGCTCCAAGTTATCAAATATCTCCTCGTTCAAGTTTTAGCTGGCCGGTTTTGTGATTCATAAAACTTAATTATCAATTCCTGTATTCTTTCTGAAATCCACTTTAAACACCACTTGCACCAGTTGTGCACGTAAAGGCTTGGGTAAGCCCCAGCAGGGATTTTTTGGAAGCCGAGTAAATGCATGAGCTGGCCCAGCCTGCCTGCAGCTTGCAGGTGGGACAAGCAATGGGACACGTTCCAGCCCGGGAAGCACCGGGAACCCCCACACAGTCTCCAGTACATCAGCACATGGCAGAGCCCTCCCTCACCATCCTTCTCCTTTCCAGCCAAAGCCATACGAAGTGGGATTTAAGCCAAGAGATGTTACATCCAGACAAGAAAGGCAGCAGAACACAAGCGTGTCTGGGAGGAAGGGGTGGCCACCGAGGCAAGCCTGGGGAAATTGGAGTCACCTTCGTCCTTCGTTTTTCCCAACTTCTCCAGCAAGGGCTGGGACACAGCACTGGGACCTGCCGCTGCCCAGCTGGGCTGGCAAGGAATCCGCGGACCTCACTCTCACGGGAAGCGTTGCCTCAAGGCCTGCGAGGGGAGACTCAGCAGTCTATGAGAGAATTTGTCATGAATTTGTAACACCAACGAGGTACCAGCGCGTGGCTGCATTTCCCCCGCATTGCCCAGGGACCCATGGAGGGAAACTGTGTCACCTGTGGACTTTATGACAAGAGAGAAACATAATGTAAGGATGGAGGCACTGACACGGCCACTGTTCCTGGAGAGGTTTCTGGATCATTGCGATCTTTGTGCGTGACACTAAAAAAAACATTTAAAATTATGTTGTTCCTATTTGAAGGGATTTAAACAATTGGTCATCAGAAAACATCTAATAGGCCTCTGATGAAGTGCCAAAGAGAATACATATAGAAACAGATTTCTGCAGCACAGGACTGTATAGTTGCAAGAAGTTTCACTGAAAAAATAAAACCACCTGGTGGAATACATTTGTTCAGTTAAGGCTGACCTGAATACAAAGCTTTGTTTCCCTTTGACATTGCACAAACATTTTACAAACAATTGTTTTCCAAAACCGTATATTGATCTTCACCGATTACTGATATTGATGCTACGTGCCAGAACCCTGCCCACCCTCCTGGTGATGCAGAGGATCCGAGAATGCGATCTGCAGCAAAGTTTCCCATTTCCCAGCAAGATGTGACTAGACATTCAGAAAGCCGAAGCACGGCTGAGGAGCCTTTCAGAGGAAGCACAGACACACCACCCTGAAAGATAACTTGTGCTCTGTCGTGGTCTTTAATTCTCTCCCCAACATTGGGTGGGGGCAGGGACTGTGTGAGCGGGTGTGTGTGGTTTGGCCCCCAGCCAAGGGCCAACCCGCCACATGCTCCTTCTGCTGCCTTCACATCTGCAGCACCAGTTTGAGCAAGGAGGCGATTCCAGCAAACGGAGGAGTACGATCTCGGGGAGCCACCTGCAAAAGCCCCCACAAAAGCACTCCCCAGAAACCTTCCGGCCTCGTAAGCCTCTCACAGGCCCCCAAAGGCCATAAATTCTGCAGAGCCTCTCACAACTGTTTCAAAACACTTAATGTTTTCCTTCTGCTCTGTGGTTTCCCTGCGCGCTGCGGGGATCTCTGCACCCACCTGATACTCAGCAAAAAACCACATGCAAAAAATCACCATGGAAGTGAATGAACTGTCTTAGCTGATGTCTGTCTAGGAAAAGCATTGATGCCACTTCCTTATGACTTCATTTATTTTAAATTAAAAGGGAAAAACCAAGCAATTGAGATAAGTATTTAAGTCAGATTTTTATCTTCTAACGTCAAGCTTTAAAAAATCAATGAAACTGGTTAATGAGATCAGCTGAACTGAAGAACTCGGGTGTGGGACAAGCATGACATTTCCTCCATAAACACAAAAATGTTATTTAAACCCAGTGTCCCAAAGAAGGGAAAAAAAGCTTGTAAGGAAGATGCCTTATCCTGCCATCTCAGCAGGATGTCAGCACCGAACGAGTTATTGGAAACAAAACTGATCGGCAAAGCAAAGTTAACTCTTACAGGTAAACAGGTGCAGGGATGTGGAAAGTACCAAATGCCAGACTCTGAAGGAAATTACATGGGGATGTAGATGTAAAACCGGAATGCTCACATCCCACCCGAAAACAATTTTTTTGCAAAGAAACTAGGAACAAGCAGCCTGCCTCTCTCACAAAACATC